>UXUI01008853.1:12287-23544 GCA_900576705.1 Enterobius vermicularis
AAAACAATTCCTTAAAGTACGAATTACTCGCTCAAATACTCATCCGTGACACACTCCATGTCTCTACCATTGATAATTTTGTCCAGTTTTATCTCAGGCTTCTTTTTTTCTTGTCCAGTTGTTCTTTAAAAATTCGAATTTTTAAGTGTATAATTTGATAAAAATGAATTTTTGATGTAACATTACACGTGCAATATAATGTACCTAAAAAAAACATGAAACTAAAGAAAAATCACTTTTTCGAAACGTTTAATTCAAATGTTAGAGTGATCAAGAAACAGTTCATTAAGTAGCAGAAGAAATATTTACAGACATAAAAGATTGACTACTGGTAAGAAGGTTCCTGACAAAGCCTTTTATACCCCTAGAGAAAATATTTTAAAGATTTAGTGAATACCGTTATTTGGTATACCTCACTCTAAACTTAGTAAAGTCAGAAAACAAAGGCTACGATGTTTTTGCGATATTCCTTCCAAGGAGTGGTAACGTTGAGTGGTGAAAATCGTAATATCAAAGATTAACTATTATCTCACTACAACTTTCATCCAATCCCGTAATTTAGTGATATCATATCTGATAATTAAATCATTGAAATTTCATAAAAGTGAAATATCAAACAAAATTTCATTGTAAACTTAAAAAAAAAAACTATTACGCAGCTCAGCCAATAAAGGGGTCATTGACGCGGCAGCGGTGACACAGTACTCCGCTGTTGTTGCGTCCGGAAAAGGCTTATCAGCAGACAGCTTCCGGAGTGCTCAGTGATTCAATAATTGGGAACGACCTGAGAATGCCAAAAATCACAAAACCCTTCATCCTTATTTCCCAAACTTTCTGGTAGAAGCACCCATGATGAAAGTCGGGGATTCAAAAACGTATCAGAATGGTCAATGACTTCTGGACGATTCAGTTCTTGCACAAAATCCCTTTCACATCTGTAAGTAGAGTCTGAACAACCTTCAAGCTTCAAAAGAAAAAAAAACATAAGTAGGAACTGATTCTTAAATACCTGCCAACCAAACGTTTTAACCGGCATTCAGAAACGCTCAAAACTAGTCAGCCGGTAAGTTGAGGTATGGTTACTGTTAATGTGTGCCAATACTTCTTCATCCTTTCGCAACTAACATATAAAGTTTACCTTTTACCAAAGACTAGACAAGACAGTCTCAAATGGAATTTTGACCTGAAAATTGGAAGAACCAATATTTTTCTAGTCAAATGAGTTAATCCATTGAAGAGGAAGGAAGAAGTTAACTGCTGGACACGGATTTGAAACTCTGAGCACTCATTGCGTGATGAATGTCGAACTTCAGTCTACTGACATTTTATCACTATTCGATCATCTGCTAAAAAGTACACCTAATAAGCCTACAAGAGTTACTGCAACAGATAGAAACAAAAATGTTACGCGTCAAATGAGACGTTTAAAATTTTGATGGCAGTTTTACTGTCACCTTTTAACGGGAAGTAGAAAAGTCTTCTGCGCACAAAAAACTATGAAAAAAACCTTTTACACCAATTCAATTAGATCTGGCAAAGTTCAATAATAAAGAGAGTGAGATCAGAACTGTCGACATCAACATCAGAATCAAATTTATCTCGGCCAAACAAACTGAGTTTCCAAGCGCAAATCTTTTGCGCAGAGAAATTTGAACGTGAAGTTGGCTGGTTTCCAACAGTTCTTAGAAACTCGGCTTCCACAGCTGACGTTACTATGTTTCAGTGGTACTGCGGACCGGAAGATGTCGAGAGGGTTAGTTTGTCTTTATCCCGTCTTCTTTTCTGGACTAAAATTTTTTTCGCCCTGTCTATTAGCCGTCTTCTCCCCTGCAGGGTTGACAGTATGTTTCCGATGGCACTTTGCAATTTAGGTTCTTCATCCTGTCAAATTTTTAAGGCAATGAAAAAACCTCTGAAGCTTAAAAATCTGTGCTAAAAATGGCTTTCTGATTGAACATTCTACGAACTTACGTTAGTGTTACGTAAAATTGAATGAACAAGTTGCAGTACATGTTATCTATGTAATGAAATTATACTGTGCTTCGAATTTTTATTTTGTTCAACAGTTTTAGGCATAAATAATTAGTGTTAAGCAGATATATTGTTCATAAAATGTAAATTGACAAGGGGATTTTGGAAAAGAAGGTTCTCAAAAGAAGAAAAATTTTTTCTTATTTTTGTTATTTCTGTGGTTCTATTGATTATCAGCCTTATTGATTTTGAAGGTTTGCAACGCTAGATTCGTTAAAAAAGAAAGGTGCTAGTGGTCGTGAAAATTCACCAGATGATGAGGACAATCAACAGAGACTTTATGTTGGAGGAGGAGAGCATAGGTTTATTTTGTGTAACAGTATGCGTTAGTGGCTAGACGACAATTATTATTTTTTTGGCATTGGCATTTCAAAACTCTAAAAGTCATATTAATTATAAAGAAAGTATTTTTAGCGGACAACAAGTACTTGGTGGAAGTGATGAACGAAGTAATATCATTGCAAGCGTTATACGTGCAGCCCAAATGCAAGGAGCTCGATTAGTTTCTGCAGATGATGAAGCGCATAGTAGTAGTCACAGTGTTCAGTCTTCATCAGAGACAGGTTATCGTCTAGGAGATTCAGTTTGTCCTTCGGAACCAGTTAGGTTCCCAGCACGGGAAGATGATGATGACGAAGAAGGCCAATTGGTAAAGACAAATTTCTGTGACTGTATTCTGTCTGTGATGTATTGAGGTAATTTTTTTTATCATCGAAGCTTTTAGCAACGTGTGATCTTGCGAATGTGGAAAAACGGTTTTACTTTGGATGATGGAGAACTTCGAACTTATGAAGACCCTGCAAATGCTGCTTTCTTGAAAGACATTATTCGCGGGTAGAAATCTTTAATTTTTGCGCCAAATTGTAAAGTAGTTACTCATATTCAGTGGAAATGAGAGTTTTTTAAATTATTTGTCAATCTTTTCGCGTTTAGAGTTACTCCTCGTGAATTGTTGCATGCGTGTCATGGGAAAAAGATCGATTTACAAATTGAGCGGAAAGATACTCCTTACAGTCCTCCGAAAGTAGCTGCTAAGCCTTTTTGTGGGGAGGGCAAGAGGCTAGGAGAGATCGAAGCTGTTGTAAGCGGTAGTGGTAAAGTTGGAGTAAAATACGGACAAGAGTCTCCGCAGTCTAGCAGTAGAACCGGAAAGATATCAGGTTACTCATGACAGTTGGTTTCTTAGCTTTTTTTTTTTTTTTTTAATTTTGTTTTGTTTATTATTCTACTGCAGCATTCTGTCTCCTTGTAGTTAAAGAAGGGATTGGTTAAAATTTTTTGGCGTTTCCTAGAAGAAAGCTCGAGACTGGCATATAAAAATGTTTTACTCTGGAGTGTGAGATATGTAGATAATAAAAACATTCGCCTTTTCAGGCAGTTGACTCAGTTTCCCCATCGACGTTTTTATCAGTTGAATTACGGCTATGTTTTGAATTTAAATGAACTTTTTTAGATGAAAATGTTCACAAAGCTCAAGAGGAAATTCATTTACGAGAAGGTGAACCGGCAACACAGATACAACTGCGTCTTCCTGACGGACAGAGATTATTGGGACGTTTCAATCACTCTCATACACTCGAAGACGTTCGCTCATTTCTTGTAAGGTGTGTGAATTTACCGCTTGTTTTGGACATCGTTTTCAATAATCAGCAGTGTAGCAATCATTTTGATTTTTAATTTTTTACAGTGCTGTCCCGGACTTGGCGTTTAAGCCATTTAATTTCATGATGACATACCCGAAGAAGGTTATCGAAACGGAAAACATTACATTGAGTGATGGTGGCTTGTTGAATTCACTTATTCTTATCAATTTTGTTTGAAGCTAGTATCTAAAAGGTTCTGCGAGCTTGTAAAAAACTTTTTGATGGGAAAATTGTCACTGATTCTGTTTTCTTATTGCTCTGAAAAAAAAAAATGTGTTTAGCAAGCTTTGCATTGAATTGTGCTATCAACTGGAACAATAGCTGTTTTATGAATCTTGTTGTCTGATCCCTTTTTGTTCTTCCTGTCTGGTATTATTAGTTTTTATAATATATGGTTAAATAAATTTTTAATTATAATGATGGTTTTGGTACTCATGGTGTGATATTCGCAAACGAGCAATACTATAAAATTTTAGGAAATAGTATTTTGGGCCTAAAATAAATTTTCTCACAAATTCAACGGTTTGGAATCGTTTTGGTGATTCTAGTCATGGAAGGTTTCGCAAAGCTTTAAAAAAGTTTTATCGACGACTTGAAATTATGTTTTTTTAAGTGTTACCTGGTTGCCAATTTCATTAAGTAACTCTTTTGGGAAGGGTAGTACCCCGAAACGTTTGCACATTCTGGCTACATCAGTGAGTGCTAAGTGTGTCGCAAGGGTTTGTGGAAGGACCTGGAACTGTGCAAGCAAACTGTTTATTTGATATTTAGGTGTCAAGATGAGTTTAATGAAGCTTACCGGGTTTGACAAAGTCGTGAAGTTCTGGAACATGATAAAGCAGATAGGTGGCTTTTCCGCTGCGATGCGACAACGCTATGTGTAAGCATTACTTCTCTTAAAACTTGTCATTATCTTATTATACTAGATTGAGGGGCAGGTTCAGCAATATTTTGCCTTTCTGTTTGTTGCAGTTGTTGCGGTGGCTGGGTAGTTTGAAATTTTATGAGTTATGTCTTTTATTTTGTGGTGTGGGACAGCTGAACTGAAAAAAAAACTGAAGTTTTCTTTGGAAAGAAAAATAAGGGTTGAATCAGAGGTGAACTTTCAGAATGTTCCACTTTATTTTTATCAAAAAGTAATTAGCTGGTTGGTGACTTATTGCTCTTAAAACTATGATGATAAATTACTAAACAGTCGTTACACTTCCCCCAAAGTTGCAAAACGAGATGTAGTAAAGTGTGAAATGTTATCAGTCTTAGAGGTTGACCAAATGTATTCAACCAAATATTAGAACTTTGAAAACTGTTAGGCATGAAGTTGGTATTTATTTGGTGGAATTATAAGGACTTATTTTGGTACCAAGTTCGGACTGTTGGGGTTTTATATATTGCAAAGTAAAGTTCAAGAAGAGTGTGGAAGTAGCTCAAGATGTTAAATATTTATTTTAAGCAGCTGAATAGTTGTTTGCACCTTACTGAAGTTTAAATTACAGGTTGGTGCAGAATACTGATTTTGATTCCAAAAAAGCATGAGGCAGGAAGTATATCTCAGACGCATATTTTTTATGCGGGTGTTTAACTAACAAGTTTAGGTCTTTGTGCATACACAAATACAATTATAAAATTTTGACTCGTGCTGGATTTTTTATTGTCGAGAAATTTAGGCGATAATCCAATTCCAGCAATGTGTTGACCAACATTTCATGAGGGGCGGATGTTGTAACGTCAGTAATTTTGCTTTGTAATGCCTTGATTTCTTTTAATGGCGATGCTTACTTTACTTTGTTTCTGTTTCTTGTAAAGCCACTTCTACCAAATATTCATTCTTTATGAAGTGTTGACCAACCCGTAGTGAAACTGAAATATTTTTCGGATATACTTCGGGAAAGGAAAAGAGCACATTGAGGAGTATATTAATTGTTTGTGTACGTGTGCACAGGAAATTAACATTTCACTATTAAATTGAACGATACCTCTCTGTGTATCTTGATTCCCAATTTGTGCGTGTTTTGAATTAGCGGCGGTATTCTAGGGCACCTTGTATTTACAAACTCGCAATAATTAGAGAAGAAAGCAGTTCTTGGAGACTAGTTACGTGAAAGGCGGTAGAAGAATTCGTGCGTCGGTTATGTTTTGAAAGAGGGGAGAGGAAGTTGTAGCGGAGTGGTAGTCCGGACACGTTTAGTTAATGTCGTTGGCGGTTGTTCAAATTCATTAAGATTTTTCTTCTGTAGTGGTAGAAGGTGATACCATTCAAAGGAAGTTGAAGCCCACCTTTTTTTTGGCAAAAAGCTTGCCAAATTAGTGCTGTTTTTTAAGTGGTTTGATAGAGCAGTTTGACATATTTCATTGGGTGCTATTTAAAATTACCGTTCTTGTCTCAAATCACTACTTTTACGGTTTAAATAGATCTAAATTTACGTCTTAGCAGATGTTTGATAAGAGTTTTGGTTTGTTTTTTTCCCAGAGGATGCTGTTGCTTCATTTTTATCAAGCTAATAAGCTGAATTGGTTTGTTAGTAATTTATACTAAGTGTTGAATAACGTACATTTTGGAACCTCACATTTTGAAATACAGTCATTGCTACGGGTCTTCTGTCAAATTTCTGACACTTAATTGATAATTGCGGTAAACGAAGAAAGAGTGCTTTGAACAGCTGGTTTGACCATTAAATTAACAGTTTTTATGGCTAAGTAGTTCATAAATAGTAAAAATTTTTTCATTTGGTACATATAGCTTAGTAAAGTGAAACTTTGTAGGTTAGGCATTTAAATAAATCTGTTTGTAGTCTACTACCTGTGATGGGTCGTTTTAATAGTTGACTTTTCAGTCTTGACGATACCAAGGTTGGGACTTTTATTGGCGAAGATCAGTTTGGAAACAGATACTATGAAGTAAGTTGCTTATAGCTGTTTTCTTTGGTTAATTTAATTGCAGTAATTTGGCTCTCTCAATGTCTGTTTTGCCTACTGAGTTTTTTAATATTGATTCTAAACACTTTGTACTTCAAAAAAAAAAAGTATATTATAGTTGATTTATGTAGTACTTCCGGAAGTGAGTGAAGGAAGAGTTCTTATCTTTGTTGAGTGAAATTTGTGTTTGTTGCTAAGACAAAAATTATACTAGCTTTGGAATTATTTCTTGTGAGTGATATTTTGTTTAAAATAACCAGGCTCTCTATTTTTAACTAACTTTTGCTTCGACGTTTTTCATTTTGTAAAATGTTACCTGAAACAGTCGTTCAGAATAGCAGGCTACGGATTTCATGATGGTTAGACTCATCATTTTAATGTATAATTTTCATTTTTTTAGAACAACAATTATTTTGTGCCTAGAGACCGATGGGTTGAGTATCCGTTGAGCAAATGGTTGGAGTATGATGCCACTCAGATTCCACCAGAGTGGTAAGTCTTTGTTATACTCAAGGTTGTGTGGTGTACGCAATGTGTGACGTGATTTGTTTGCCTTAAAAGTGACCGTAATCGTTTCTATTTGAGCTGTTTACTGGTCTATTTATGTAGTGCAATGTCTTTTTTAATAATAGGTACCGGTGGATTCATCATATGACTGACACCCCTCCTACAAAAAAAACAATAGAGAAGGAGAAGTATGCCATGGAGCACATTGAGAACCTAAGCCTTGAACCGTAAGTCGATTAGTTGATAAATTTTTGTTGGTTTTAGCATTATCGTGACTTTTTAAGATAAGTTTTATCATGACTGCTGAACCAGATGTTTTTTTATATGAAACTTATAGTTTTCTTTGCTTACCTTTATGTCAAATTATGTTTGATGTCCAATTTTTTCAATCGCACGAGATATTTCAGGGACAAAAAATACGTTCCATATAAAACCACGCGGGAGAAGTTACATGCGTGGTTCCCGAACAATAACTCTTAGAACAGTCCGCATTAGACACCTATAGACAAACAAAAAATCGCTCGCAATGTTGTATAATTACTACAATACTTTTTAAATTTTGGAAAAGGGGTTTTATTAGAGTTTCTGGCCTGTTTAAAAATTTGTCTTCAAAGTGCTAACGTATCGCCTGTGGAAACATAGCCAATTTAAAAGGAAATTGTAGACGCTTTTTTCCAGCGTTTGTATGTGATTTCTGGCTGCTGATTAAATATAGTTGGGTAAACTTGTACTATAAAAAGCGATTGAAAAGAGTTCTCAAGAGCTAAGATTATAGTAAGATGAAAATTGGCATTTTTTTTTTTGTTTATTGTGGTCGTTATACTTGTATAGAATTTATAATGTAATTGTCTTCCAAAAATCATTGATTAGATTTTGTTAGATTTTTTGAATAAATACAAATTCAAAACTTGTCGCATTTATATTTTGCTTTGTAGAAACTCATTTTTTTGATGGAAGATTCTTTAAATGAACCAGTTAGCGTTTAATAGTGCTTGTTCGAAACTGTGTAATTTTTAGATGCATTTTAGTGTGGTAAAGGTAGTTGGAATACAATTTTTCGCTTGGTTTCGGTTTGGTGGCCCTATCGGTTTTGTCGATTGTGATGAGACAGAGTTACATTTGTTATGGTTAGTGTGCGGTGATTTCATTGGCTGAAAAAGATGGACTACCAAGTTGAAAGGCCCTATAACTTTTTTATCTCATAGCTTTCTTAATAGTGCACTGAAATAGCGAATTACGAATGAGTGTTCTAAAATTTTTCAGATTTACCAGGTTAACAGATTATAATGGAAGGCTATCCAAAGTCACAATGGTGTTCTTACATTACAGCGTTAAGTAATTGTTTTAATCTAATACAGTGGGTATGACTAGTGGTAAACCTTTTTTAATCTTGAAAGCAGAAGTATAAAATACTGAAGCCGTACTTTTTGCTGCACTAAATTTTGTTTCTGCTTATCTTCTTTTTCACTGGTAAGTGTATTGCTTCATATTTTAGATGTACTAATCTGAAGAAGAGTCGGATTTTCGAAATGCTTTTAGGGGTTGGGGCTGATCTTGTTTCAGTTTTTTTTGCTCTGATGCAGCGCTGCATTGAAAGATTTTGTACAGAATGAAATTTCTGTTGAACCGTATTCCCAGCTTTTATTCAGGCTTATCCGTCCAGTGACGTTGCGGTCTCTGTTTTGATGTTTGACAAAAATTTGCCTTGATAATCCTTGAAGGGTAGGAGCTTTAATTGGGAATTTGAAAGTCGTAAAAAAATATCTTTGAGAGGCCACAATAAATAAGCTGGAAGTTAACAAACAATGCGGGTGTGTTTTGTTCCTTCTAAAACTGATTTCCAATTAAACATTATCAACTGGAACAGTGACAAAGTCGAAATAACTGCAACAAGAAGTAACTCTTTTTTGGTTCTTAAATTGTGCAGCTTTTACCTTCAAAACGATCAAAGCCGTTGTTGAAGAACATCATTAAGGCTAACGTTGGGGGGTGTCCTGCACTGTTTGCGTGGAAAAATATTCGACCTAAAGTTTCGTCAACAGGCTTAAACTTTTCTAACTTTTCTAAGCACCTGCTTAAATTTTGTTTATTGTCGTATTTATCTTTATTTATTTTTACCAACAAAGGTTGGCACAATGATAATATCAGTAAAAATTTGTAAGCATTATTCAATATCAACAAACTTCTTTTGTCAGCTGTTCAAAAGTTAGTGAAGACAAGGTTGTATATATTTTTTTTTTGTAAGGACTTCTTTTTTTTATTTGGACACTAAAATTTGAGCAGTTTTGATTTGATGTATGCCAAAAAAAGAAGCTTTGGAAAACAAAAATGAATGTTTTAGTAAAAATAAACAAGATAAATACCGACTGAATGTATTTGTTTTATTAGATTACAGCATAAATGTATTAAAATATTGGAGTTCAGTTTGGTACATAGCTGTTTATACTTTACAAAAAAAACTTTAAGATTACTGATTAAAATAGATTTTAATAGTAGTTTAAATATTGGAAAAAGAATACAGAAGTAATTGGCCGGTGTTTTGGTTGCAAAAAAGTCTAAATGTATTTGGTGTTACCGTTAGTTTCACGTATTTGAACTGTTTTTTTTCCGTATTCTTTTTTTGTTCTGCGCTGACCAAATGACCCAATTGGTTGACGAATGTTCAGTGTTCATAAATTCTTTCCTCCACCCAAATAAAATAATACAAAATGCTCAGTTCATCTAAGCAACATATTTTATATTTATTACTCTTTGCTATTGTTTCTGCGCAAAACTTTACAAAAGTTTCACGTTTTAAACGTGACTTTATGTATGTATCAAATGACAATTCAACAGATGCCAATTGCTTTCAGGTTGGTTTTTGTTGGTTATTTGTTTTACTGTTATTAACCAATTTACACTAGAAATAGAACTCTTTTTTTTTTCTTTTCTCTGTCCTGTTTCTTTTTTTTTTTTCGTTTTTTTCCTTTTTGTAATTAATTTGTTTGTTTAAAAGGAGAGAGAAAGAGATTTGTTTTTTTTTTCTTGTCGTTACAAGAACTGTTTTTTTTTCTTTTTTGAACGATGACAGTTTTACTGTAAATGGTACAAAACAATTAGTAAATGTGGTTAAATTTACTCGGAAATTAGGCAAGTTGAAGGGACAAAACAAAGAAAAAAAAAAAGGAAAAGTTAAAAAAGCTGATTTCTGGAGAACAATTTATTCATTTACAATCTTTTTTTTTTCATCTTTTCTTTTTTACAACTGCAACTCTTTTTTGTGGTTTTTTTTGACAGTTTATCTGTTGGTTTTTTGATTGCTGTGGTACCGTTAATACGTCAATACTGTGAAAATTGATTGCTTTCACGACCCGTAGAAAAAATTTATCAATGAACATCTAAGATTTGTCTATCAGTTTTTCGTTCATTTCATTTCCAAAACAATTCACCGTTTCCAGCAATCATACTTTCTTTTATTGAAGCATTTAACAGTTTATTGAAATCTAATAGACAACTGTATAAAATAATTAGTGGAAGAACTTTTTTTACATTATAGTTTTTAAGCAGTCCTGTAAAATAGCGAAAATAAAGTGCTAACAATTTTGGGGTCGTTTTTGTCTTTGAATAGAAAAAATTTGTGGAAAAAAAATTTTGATGATAAAATTAAAAGGTGAAAGATTAACGGTTACCAACAAAGATCTAAATTTATGTTCTGAGAATTAAAAAAAAAATTTTTTGAAGAAAAATTTTTTGTTCTCATCTTTTTCTGTTATTATCGTTCTTCACATTGTTTTCATTTTCATTTTCGTTGTTCTGCAAAACAAAAAAAAAGGAAAGGGAAGAATTTTCCAAACATAATTTTAATAAGCAAAAATATTTTAAGGTAGGTTTTTTTTCTACTATATTTTTACTGTAAAACTATTTGTCAGTGATATTATTAAGGATTAGTTCTATTAATTTATCAAACTTTTTTTTTTCGCTTATACTATAACATCAGCTGGAGAGCTGCTCAAAAAAAAAAAGAAGTGGTACCTTG
Source organism: Enterobius vermicularis (assembly GCA_900576705.1). Taxonomy (NCBI): domain Eukaryota; kingdom Metazoa; phylum Nematoda; class Chromadorea; order Rhabditida; family Oxyuridae; genus Enterobius; species Enterobius vermicularis. The sequence continues at coordinate 23,397 of UXUI01008853.1, forward strand.
ATTGAAAGCTTTAATTGATATTCGATATGATTAGTTGATTAGCTGCCATCAGTTTACCTATTATAAACTGTTGTCTAAAGTTGATTTAGTAAGTCTAAATTTTTGGTATAGCAGTTGTTGGTTAAGCAAAAAAATACATTTTTTTTTT
>UXUI01008857.1:0-16940 GCA_900576705.1 Enterobius vermicularis
AGATTCAGCAAGCATCACATAGCCGTAGCTGCGAGAAGCTTAACAGTAGCAAACTCTTTTACAAGTACTTGATCTTTTTTCAAATACTAAGTGAAGAAATTAGTTATTCACGCGAAGAAGCAACCCGTCTGCATTTACAAACAATAGCTTTTTAAAAAATATATATATATTTCATGTAGAACTTTTTGCTCCACAAAGTGTTAAAATTTGGCGGTAGTTTTTTTTTCGGTATCGCGAATCACGAGCGTGAGAGTAATGTGAAACTAAAGAAAACTTGCTTTTTGCACAGTTCTCCCTTTTTTTTTTTGCAGTGGCAAGGTCGTCTTGAGCAGCTTCTGAAAGCCTCAGTAGAGAATTATAGAAATTGAGTAACGTCGAAAGTTTGTTAAATACGTTTTCGAATACTAACAGATTATTCTGCAGAGTGGTGAGAAGTGGCCTTTATTTTGGTGTTTTCTGGTTTTCGTGCTTTTTTCTGTCAAAAATGTGTGCCTACTATATAACTTGAAATCGCGAAGAACTTTGAGAACTTGACACTTCCTTCATCTGAATTGGTAGTGGATTAAAATCTTTCCTGAAGTTTTTAGTTTAGCTGATCTAGGGAATTGCAGCATATAATTTTAACAAAAGAACATTTTTGCTTGTGCGGTTGAAACTTTAACGCCTGCACTGCCGACACAATTCTGAGAGCTCAGAAATCTTTATCTTTGCTGACTTCTCGAACGCTAAAATATGCCTTCTTTGCTTAGAAAATCCGCTGTTTTTTAAAGCTTCTGTCATGCGGATCATCGCTGATGAATTTATTTTTTGCTAGAGAAATATGCCTCACTTTTCTTTCTAGTAAGCTACAAATTGTATGAAGCAGAAAACACCGCAGTGAGAATTACTCTTTGCATTTTGGAAAAAAATAATTTATTAACATTTTAAAGTGAAATGCGATTTTTGCAAATAATTTTCAACAATTGAAACATGTCGAATTTTTGTTGCCGCTCTTCATAGCATTAAGAAGCGGCTCACGACAGTCTTGCCACTGTAAAATTCTTGGGAATGCAGTAGAAACAGTGATTTTTTTCTGTTTCACTTTTGTTTTCGGCTTGTGACTTGTGATACCTGGAATACCTCGTCACCAGATCTTGATATATTGTAAAGCAAAGAATTTTATACAAAACGTATCTTTTTAAAAACACTCAAGAGCATGTTTTTTATATTTGTTTGAATTCTTGTTTTACTGGACCTAAAGCACATTTTGGTAGAATCAAACTGTTTGATATATTTTTAAAAGTACAAGACATAAAAATCTAAGGAATTTGAAGGCATTAATTCTTATTAAAAATAAGCTAAATTACGAGTTTGAAAAGATAGGCATTTCATGCGGCAACCTTGGAAATTTTGGGACTTTGTCGGGGTATAACTTGGCGAGGAATTCACTTTTTCGAGATCTCTATTCGGCTCTGTTTATACTTGCCTAGACGGTTAACCAGCGGAATTTAAAAAAATTTTAGGGCACCAAGTGAAAAAAGTGTCTCACTTGGTGTGGAGTGGCCCATATATGAATTCAAGCTTTTAAGAAAACTACGTGAATAAGTGGGTGTGAATGTGGGGTGAATGATCTTGACGTAATGCGAGTTGACAGGGTGAAAGGTATTGTGAAGTTAAATAGTGGGTGAAATACACTGGGGGAGATGCGGTGTGGAGCAGAGGATTAGTACTTTTTGGAACAACTTTTCTGACTTATCAACTGGTGTGACATGTTGTTTAGTAGGTTTACAGAATATTTGCACTTGCTTGTCCTAATCGCATTTTTAACATTCTTGGATCTTATTTATGAATAGGATAGCACTCTCTTTAAGTTATCGGGAACGCGAGTAACACGTGTTTTTGAGACTTTTAAATGCTGCTTTAAATTTCTTAAAAAATTGCAATGTTTTTTTTTTTGAAAAAATCCTAAAAAAACTCAAACCCACATGTTTTCTTGTTGTCCAAGCACTGCTTAAACAGTCTAACTGATTTTGGATTTTACGCTGAATATGTGCAGCAGTCTACTTGACTGTTGGACGGTGAGTTCGTCGAATCGTTCACAACGTTCTTCCCTGTACTCCCTTTGTTTCCTATCGACTTTTGATGTCTGCTGACCCCTATAAGCATGTGGCGTGCAAATTTAGATCTGCTTTGATTCTATTTTAAATAAACATCTGGGTTATTTCTGTTTAAAATTTTAGTTTCGTTGCAATTAAGCGTGTCTGCTGTCTCGGCTACAGGCAGCATTTTAAAGATTTGGAGATTTGACTAAGAATTCGATCTAACCCTCAGATTAGCTCGTCTACGCCTATTGTCTGAGTGAAATGCGCTGCGCGCGCTAATAATCTTAGTGCTACCCATTTTATCATTTACTTTTGAAATAATATAATAGATATGAACTCACGACAGCAGTACCTATACCCAGTATATACCCCACAGGATAATAATAGGAAAACGAAGCACAAAGTTTTATAAATAGAATAGCACACAAGAATAGTATTTGCCAATAGGCACGCGAAAACAGCGTGAAGAGAAAAACTCCATGAAGACGTCATTTATCGAGCAAAACGGAGAAGAACAAGACCTCAATGAAGCCTCACTCTCTATTCAAACACCTGTTCCACCTTTGTAGTGATCCCGTTTGCTGTCTCTCCGAAAGCTTCTCCTGAGAGAACCTGCAGCGACCGACCACTTCATAATGTAAGATTGCCTTTTCGCGTATAGTCGCGACAACCACTGTGAAACAAGCTTTTTCACCGTTAACTTGGCTTTTTTTGTATATAGGTCTCTCGAATCTGCCTCATGCAGTATGAGTTTTAAAGTTGCTTGTGTTTTTCCAACAGTCTCTTGCTAAGTTTCTCTTTTGATTCTTATGATTTTTGACAAAAGACCTTCGCTGGTGTGTGGCGTAATGGATGACAGTTTTTTGTTACCGCTGTCTTTTGGTGGGTTCAAGTTTGTTCTCTGTACAAACTTTCCATTATTTTCCACATTTCTTGATCACTTTTCGGTTTTTCCGGAGATTCATTTGTGATTACAGCGTTTTAGCTAAATATATAGGACCTGTTGATTCACCGTATGAACTCATCAAATGAGAAAGACTTTTCAAAACTCCTTTTCGTTTATCTTTGCCAGGAAGATATTCTGTTCCGTTTACTATTTTGTTTTGCCTTTTTATTTGAGCTCACTAACTTGAAGTAACTAGCAGTTTTGGAAAGTACCTTCAGCAAAAGTTTCAAGAGCGCCTTTTGGTTGAGACTTTTGTTCCTTATTTTGCCATAAAATGTGTATTTTATGGTGGCGGCTAAACTACAGCCGCTGCTACAGAGGTACTTCTAGGAGGGCAAGAAGTAGCATTCGTTGGGAACTGTCCATTGCACAACACGTCATCAAGGAAGAGATTTTGAGATACTTTAGTACTGTTCTTAGGCAGTTAGAATGAAGTGCATAGGCAGGTTTGGAATTCTTAAGTCTGAGTCGGGTTGAGTTGAAGATACTATGTGCAAGGAAATAGAGGTAAGTTGAGCTACAAAAAAAAGCGTGTTTGGGGGGCAAGCGCACTTAATTGAAATAGCGCAATTTTTTTGTACACTTTTTTTTGCTGAACCATGTTTGTTATGAAAGCCGTCAGAGAGTTACTAATCGGCGTTCTACTGGAGCCCCTTTGTAATCCTTTACGTTAGCGCTTCAGATTTTGAACCTGCCGCTGCTGGAAAGTGAGATAGGTAGCTGCCGTCAAACCAGGTACTGCTACATTAAGACGGTGTTGGCGAGCAAAAAAGTAAATTTTCAGCGGAAGAGAATTTAACGTATTACAGGTACAAGAAAAGCCCCGTATTACACAACACAGCAGCAAGCATTTAATGTTTTGTCAAATAATAAGAATGTTCAAGTGTCAATCAATATAAGTTCCTGGAGAAGCTGGGAAGATGTGGACTGGCAAACCTTAAATTACTGTAGGCAAGTAGAACAGGATCAAGGGGTTCATTTGATAGAAAACAGGAGTACGCTATGAACAAAGCCGAGATCAGGGATGGTCACACTAGATTGCAGTAGCGCTGTACAGAGCAAGTTTTTTTTTTCGGGAGGGGAGGAGGGGGCATGAACATTAGGGCCTGCAGACGTATTATAAAATTTAACACACGCCCAACGCACCGCTGAGTACCTGAAGCGCGTAAAACAGCAATTTGCATATACGGAGAACTTGGAACGTTTAAAAATTAGAATTGTCACTATATTTATAGTTGAAGTTGATGGACACATATGAAGAATCCAGTGTGATAAAGCTGAATGTAAGTTGCTTGAAAAAGAAAAATGAAATCAAATGTTGGAGATGTGAGTCGAACTGTGAGGTGCTAAAACTTGGTTACTTTTGCAGAAATGGGTTGTGACATGAATTTTTAAACGTTATGGAATTGTTTACCAAGTGTATTTTAAAGCGGTTGGTGTTATTTGAGAAGCAGAAGAATTCGTTTTTTAATTTTTATCAGAAGTGTGTTTTTACGTATGAAGGATCTTCATCTTTTATAGATAATAGGTATGTAGGGAATTTATGTTGCTCATGGGTTACCTGACAGTGATAGGTACTGGTACGCTTTTGTCGAAAAGAAATCTCAGTGATTTATTTCAAGAATTCTAATCAATAAGTGCGTTGTTTAGACATGATAGCTTCACCCTTGACAGGAGGGTTGCATCGACAGAAAAGCCGTTACTTTTTAAAGCAGAAGATAATAGTTAGGTTCTGATGAAATGCTTTTCTTTTTAGGAAGTTAACGAAGTTCTCTCGAAAACGAATGTTAACGAATAAGAACGACAGTATTATTTTATCAAGTGAAATTTAAGTGCCAAAACTGCCCTGTAGCTGAGGCGTTAGGCGGCCGAAATAGCAAATATGGATTGTTGTTGTGCGCACAACGCGCATTTTCTTAAACTCCATTGGCGTGCGTTAGTTTATCGTGCGGTGTTCGCTGCTATTCAACAAGGGCGCGGGAACAGTTGACGTTTGTTACTGGTAGTGCTGATGATAATATTTTGCCTCTTACTATTTTTGTATAATACAGCTTTGTGCTTCTGCTTTCCAGTCACTGCAGGTAATTTGTTGCTATGTTTCCTTACATTTGTTTCAGTATACTGAGTTATGCGACTTTGTGAAAGCAGTATATTGTGCAGGACACAATTTTGTTTGACATCCTCACTTAGTTAATCCTCCGAGGAGTGTTAATCAAGTGGCCTTTTTTAGTATGTTTCTGAGGTGTATGCTTGTCATTTATTATCTTTACTTTTTATAACAAAGCTATGCGTAATCGTGATTATAATTTTTGCTGCATTAGCTACTGCTCAGTAATTCGGCAGACTAAATTTGTACCTGTGATACCGTCAAGTCGTTTTAATGTTTGTTACTGTTGTGAGTTGGTACTTATTCGTATTGTGTCGTATAACTGGTTACTGGTTTGTTTTTTAAAATTAAAAAGACTTCACTGGTAACATGTTCTACTTCTTAAAATTTCTTTTCAGAAGTTCCCTAATTATAACAGTACTAATTGCACAGCGTTTGACTATCTTCTAATTCTCATTTATGATCAGTCGCAGTTTTATACATTTATTGCTCGTAGGTGTTTTATCCTTATCCCAACTAAATTTTATTTTGAAATTTTTATAGTTTTTTATGAAGCTTGACGAGGCGTTTCTGAAAAGACATGTATTTCTTCCCGTAGTTGCGAACATGCAGTTTTCTATGTGCTCTCTCTCTTATTCTGCACAGCCCTTGACTTTTGTCCTAATTTGACATCCCATATGCTAATTTTTGAAAGCCACTTATTGGATGAAAATTTTTTTAGTGGAATTATTTTCTGCATAAAAGAGAACGAATATGCGCTTTAAAATGAAGGAATTTAAGTTCGCTATGAATTGTCGGTTAATACTCATTTTTGCGTCCGCTGGCTAGTTGAGAAACAAGAATGTTTTGATTGACAGACTTTTTCACCGTGAGAGGTTGTGTTCTGGTGAGGGTGAGTGTGCTAGATGCGAACGATACTGGTTCAATTTCTTTCTTGCCTTAAAAAGCATGGACAAGTAGAAATTTAGTGTGATTTGATTGAAGCGGAGCAGTTTTTTCAGTTGGAAAGAACTGACCCCTGAATACGCGAGAAAGTTATTACGAAGGACATGTGCAGCTGGTATTAAAACTCATTTACGTCCCCTTGGGATTGGTTTGGAGATGTGCTTTGAAAGTTTAGGGTTTCTTCTTATCTTGAGTAGTTTCAGTCTAGGAGCCTAAAAACGAGTCAACGCCGTTGCAGTCAAGTGTAATTCCACATATGAGCGTGCTTTTTTTTACACTTCAAGTTTTTTTTTTTTTTCCCTGCGTATTTTGGGTTTCTTTACTCATTTGTGATTGTTCTAGACTTACCTGAGCATTTCGAAAATTTGTAACGGTCTGGTGCTACAGTGTTGTTTTATCTCGTATTGGGTTTTGCAAAGGAGTTGTTAGAATGAAAAATAATGTAATTTGGTACCAAGTACGTCTTATGACTGCATAGTGTTGAGTTCAATTCCTTTTAGGGACTAGTAGTGAATTTCGTAAGGGTTCTTTTGCTACAGTGTGGTACTTGCAGTCTAACTATCTCATAATGGAACTTTTCTAGAAAAAGTAGTGGGCAATGAATTATTGACAGTAAGGTGATCCTGAAGTTCTTCTTGTATGTAGGTACGTCTTCAGGAAAGCTTTTTACGACAATTCTTCCCGCTGTTTTGTAGATTATTAAGTACCATGTGCAGTGCCAAGAAGCTGTGGATGCTGGGGTTCTTTCTGGTTAGACCGGAAAATGGCCAAGAGTTACGGAAACTAAGGAATTTGTTTGGGTATTGGATTTGAGCTTTTCTAATTTTTAGGGTTGTGGGTACAAAAATTGTTAATGTAACCGCCGTACTAGATGGCCTTTGAAAAGTTTTGAGCAAATATATATAAGATGAGGCTTACCTCTAATTTGTTGCAAAAATTTTTTCGCTGTGGGACCACAATTATGTTTATGCGGTTGGCTAGAAAAATTGTAAAGATGGTGGCTTTAATTTAAGTTAGAGCGTACATACGTGGCTTATTTTGGAAAATTTATGGGTCTTTTGAAATCGTTTTATTTGCCAGATTCCTGGTTACATAACGGTTCTTAGGTTACACTAATTTTTGGACTTTTTGTTGAAATATTTGCTGAAATGTGGCGTTCAGGCTGATTCCTACCATAAATTTTTTTTTCTGAAATAAATCCTGTAAAGAAGAAAAGTGAATTTCTTTTTACATTTAATTCCATCAGCTATTTTTAAAAATAAAATTTTTGGTAGGCCACCCAAACTAGTTATTTTGAAAATTATTGTTTGTAGGTGCAGATAAGTTAGTACTTTGCGTGATTAACTGATTTTTCACATAATATTTTGTTTAGATCTAGTATTCGTATGAAGTTTGCCATTGTTGTGCATTTCTGGCTAAGTGTTACTTGCTGCATTTTCCAATGCTGTACAAAAAAAGAAAAGAAGAAATCAGCTTTTGAATTCCATCTCAACAATCAACTCAGCAAGGGCATTGGATTCCATTAAAATTCAACAACTTATGTAGCTACAAATGTGGCAAACAAAAGGACGCTAAGGCAGTCCAAAGCGCCCTAGTTTGCACCGAAGCCACCGTCCTTCTTGGTACTTGTCAAGAGACGTCTACGTATCCCCTCTGAGATGTACTTGAAGAAAGGGTAGAAATGGGCTTTCCTTTGCTTACAAAAAATTCTCACGTTTTTGCCTAAATTTTTTTAGGGGACTGGGTTATCCTTCTATCGAGAATATGAAAAGAAACGAACGATTTTTTCTTTTTTTTTGTGGATAATTTATTTTTACGTCATTTGAGCACGGGACACAAAAGTTTAAGACGCCTCTACGGAGGTCAGTTGGATAACCTCCGGCTGCCTTAGTACAGCACAGTGGCATAGTGCTAAAGCCCTTAAAGTTTCTCTAAAACAAGGCATCTTTGCTTGCAAAACTTTTCACGGCAAATTAGATATGAAGCAGCCTAATAAAAATGTTTGAGATTGTTGCAGGGTCTAGAACGTGGTGTACAGGAAGAGGAAGATAGATTAGCGGTGAGGAAGAGAGCACTGTTGGAGATGAAAGCAGTTAATTATATTAACAACAAAATTTTTGTCTAAATTTTTGATGAAGACAGCTGAGATTTTTGCGGTTTCACAAAAGTAATTTTTTGTGTCTTGAATTTTCTGCTGCTGGTTCCTGTCGGAAGGCAAATCTTATCCGGTTCACTAGAATTTTTTTCGGCTCCGAGATGTTCCTTGAACTGCGCGTGTCGTATTTTTCGACTTAGGGAAACGCGGTTCCTGCTGGTAGTTACGAGCTGCATTAACGGGTAGGCTGGTGCACTTTGAAGATTCGAGAGTTTGCGCAGTCGTTGCTGCACGCGTTTGCCGTACCATACCAAACTGCGTACGGAACTCCTCTAACAGAAACAGATGACAAATAGCAATATATGCCACTTTATTGGCGCCATAAGACGAGAGTTTGGTTATCAGAAAAAAAAAAGAGGAAAGTTCTGGCTGCATAGAAAAGAATTTAAAGTTTTGCTTTTTGCTGAAATACAACAATAAAGCAGAAGTGATTAGATGTAAATTATACTGGTCTTTGTTTGTTTCTTTTGAGCGCCTTTTTCTAAGACGAATTTTCTATGATTGAAGTCCAGCATAAGGAAGTTCATTAGGGTGCCGAGCATCCAACTACCGCCAGAACTACCTACTTGTACTAGTGTCATGGCTTCTTTGAAAGGCTCGAAAATGAGATCTGTGAGGCCCCATTACGGGTATCGTGTTGTGTGACAGCAGCCGGTATGAGACCTAAACTTTCTGTGGATCGGCACAAAGTGGACAAGCGTTGCAGAATGAGAACGTAGAAAACCTTGTGAGGAAAGTCACAATTTTTCTTCTGGTTTCTTTCATTGCGGCAAGATTTTGAGCAGTACCGCAGTATAGCAAAGCAGTTCGTGTAGCTTTTAGTAGGGGAGTAATATCTTTTCAAATTTCTGGGTCTATAGTCTTTTATTTGATTCGCATTTCAAAAATCTTCATTTTTTCAAAAGGATTTTTCTAGTGCAGAATTCAAGAAGGAAGTTGCGCTTAAAGTTTCGAAGCCGCAGAGTGACTGAATGTTTCTTGTATGCTGTAGTTTACGTTTCTTTCTAGGCTTGCGAGATTTGCTTTGTTTTTTCTTTTAAAACTGTTTTTTTAAATATTGTTTGAATCATTAATTTAAGTGCTTTCCGGAAAGGTAAAGAAATTTGAGGGCAGACAGTTTCATTATTGAAAAAAAAGGTGGTGTTTTTGAAGTTAATGTTTTCTCAGCTGCAGTTCGAAAAAGCATCTCCTTATTTGATTGCGCTTCACTTTCTTCGCGCGTAACAAAAACTACCCCTTTATTTTGTTTTCAACATTTCTTTTTTTCCTTTTGAAAAGGCTTTCATAATTTACAAATGCGCACGCGCCACATCTCTCTAATCAAGCACGGTCACAACAGTTAGAGTAGGGACGAGTAATGTAGAGTGAAAAGGAGGTAAAAGAGACGTTTTTTTGATTATTTTTTTTAAAGAAAAGTTCTAGGAAAGGCTTCACAGTTTTCATTTGTTAAAATTATACATAAGTTTCAAAAAGTATGGGAACATTTCTTGCATACTGAGAGGTGTTAAGGAGACGGTAAACCTTGCTACCCACAGTAAGACACTTTAAGGTGGAGAAAGAGAGAGGGTGGGCGACGTCCTCTCCAACCTCGACGACAAAAAAAACATTGATAAGGAGCGCATGTTTCACTATAGGCAGCGTCAATTCTCATTTGATGTGGTAATTCTTTCTCGGTTTTCTCATTTGATAAAATACTGCATTTTTTAGTTCCTCATTCAAGGTCATTTTTCTTCACTTGATTGTCCCGGTATTCATTTGGTAATGTGTAGGGTCTGAGGAAGCTCTTTGATTGCCATGGAGTTCAAGCTGCTTCCGTGTCTGCAAAGCACACATCAGCAACTCTCGGTCAGCCGGAGATTGGGTAAATAAACCAACCCGGTTCGGCACTGTTCGAGTGCTCTGATCCTCTTCGCGCGTATGGCCCTGCTGCTTCACAACATCAGTTAAATTATTTATGCATCACATTCTTTACTGGTTTGACAGTGTACAGCAGCCTACATGCATTCTTCCTATTTCTTCGTAAAGTGCAGTTATCAACTGCTGAGCACTTGTAGCTTCTCGCGCTAACCCATCGACACTTGAACAGTCATATTTATGAAAGGAATCGTTTAGAAGGCCCGACTTTAGTCATGATGTGTGTCGGCAGGTAGAGCAAATGTACTTTGCTCGATTGCATGCTAGGTCATGCAGGGTGCTGCTCGCTAGCGCCTTGCTTATGCTGGTGGTTCCATTTCCACCCCGGTGGGCAGGGTTCCCGGAGAAATGTCTGAATGCGCTCAATTTTTTCTGGAGGGTTTTTGTTCTGATTCTTGGGCTGAAGCGATGGATTAGTACGCACTTTTAAAATCGCTATGCTCTTCCATGCCAAGTGATCCAATTTTTCCTGTCGACCGAGGTTTTCTTCATTTTTTTTCAGCTTTTCGTATTTGGTATGTAATTGTGAAATTAAAAAAGTCTGCCTTAAAAAGCGCGCTGGCAGCAAAGTTAGACCGAAGGTTTTGCAGTTTGAAAAAAATTGCAGTTTTTGCGGGAATTGTCTGTTTTAGAGACTTGTATTTGTGTTTATTCAGGATGGATTTTTGTTTTCTTTAAATTTGTTTTTTGCAGGCCTAGAAAAGTGGTGGGATGGTATAATAATTTCCATAAAAAATTGAAATATAAGAAAAGTTCAAAATATTGCTTTAAAAAAAGCAACGTTTTAGACTTTTTTTGAGAAGGTTATGTTTTTTGAGGGCGTAATTTTTGCGCAACAGGTTAGAATTGGAGGGTGATATCATTGGATGTGACTAGTTACGAAGCAGCTAGTGACGTTAGACTGCAAGAAATGTGCAACTAACTGCAGCATTTTGTCACCGTTGTGAATGATTGAATTCCTGTTTCAGTTGAACTTTCATTAAATATAGTAATGTGTACAGTGTACAAGAACATACTTGAGTTTTACAACTTCAAAAACAAGTAGTTGGTTGACAATTTTTTCCTTTGAAGTAAGTTTAAAAACAAAAAATTTTGCGCAAGAATTATATTGTTGATAGTTTTTCCAGTTTGTGTCACTTTATTTCCATATCGAGTGCCTCTGATTCAGTTTGGTCACTCCCAGTTACAGTTGTTGGCTTTTCGTATTGTTTTGCTATCGTCTTTCCAGTAGTGTATCAATTTGCGACGTTTGTCGAAAATTTCGCAGTGGTGCTTCAAGATGTCAGAAAGGGTTAGAACAGAAAAATACGCAGGCCAAAATTCCCTCTTTTGCAGTATATTAAAAAGAAATTCTGCTGCTCGTACTACCTTGTGCAGCCTCACTTTATTGGACTGTCTTGCTCATAATAATGCAGCCGAAAATACATTGCAGCACAAATTTTAAGTTCCTTGACATTTTAGCAAAATTTGGAGAACATTATCTACTTTTTCAACGTCGTCGTATGCAAAGCAATAATCGCGAAGAATTTTCCGAATCTCATTTTCAGTAGTATAGACTTTGGAGTAGCGGCAGAATGGCACTTTTTCACGATGTAACGTGGGAAAGTTGACGTGATGACGAAAGGGTTGCACTGGAAAGACCAGCAGCAAAAGAGAGCCTTTAAAAGGTGTTTTATGGGCAAATTTTGACTGTCAACAGTCTTTACGCCTGAGAAGTAAACCACTTGGGTGGAATATTCATATCTATATGAAAGGGACGAGACTTCTAGCACTGTTTTCGTATAAGTTCACCACTTCCAGGCGTAGAAAAATTTGTATTCCGTTTTACTGCAAAGGCTGGAATGATAACTGCGAAACAAGACTCGCGGTTAATAGTTAGTACTGAGTGTGAAATATTTGGGTTAGAAGAGTTTGGTAAGGAAGTAAATCAATATAAACCGGAAAAATAATTCTTATAACAATTTTTGTCCATAATGTTCTAGATTCTTAAATTATTTTATTGAAGCAGTGGAACTGCACCATTTTTTCGTACACTGTGTATATTACGATATTTAATGAAAAATCGGCTAGAACAGGAATGCTGTCACTCACGTAAGCGCCAAAATGCTGTGTCAGTTGCAGATTTTGCAGTCAACTCTCTCTAATTTTACCGTAATTCATGAAGTCACGAAGACACCGCTTCAAAATTTTAATTTATTGTGCAAAAAATGCGTTTTCAAAGCATAAATCTTTTATATACCTTTATATTATTATTTTTTTTTTGGAAGAAACGCTTTTTCAGCTTCCGTGTTTAGTAATATTTTTAATACACCTATTTCACCACATTTCTGAGTCAGAAGGAGGTAACTTTCAAGCAAAGTAAAGTAAAATACGCTTGCCTGTTTGAAGTGCGTTTTTTGTGCACCCATGGTTCGGTACAGCATCCTTCAGTAAAATGGTTGCCTGTTGTGAACTTTTGTTTTTTTTCTTTTAAGAAGAAACAAATACTTCAATGCCAGTTACCAGGAGAAAAAACTGGAGAGAAATTGGTAATTAAAGGAGTGAGAAGGGATGAATAACTTAAACGTAGAGTTTGGAACAGCTCTTGTAAATGCGGTATAAGAGGACGAAGTAGGGGATTAAAATTAAAAATTGTTCTTAGAAATTAGCGTGTCTTTTTGTTATTTTTTTTTCATGAAATGATGCGAAGTGCGGAGGAAAAGGGCAGGAGTTCTTATGTACGAGGGGGGGGGGGGTTAGTTTAAAGTAGCTTTTTAGGCAGTACTAAAAGATTTTGTAATATTGTCATTTATGTAATTACAAAAGTTTGAAAAATCCCTGATATGTTTTGCCCAAACTTTTTTGCTTGGCACTGCTTCACTTTGGTTGAAGCTGTAAGTTACTTTAGAGAGGAAAGAAGATGGGTTGTTTTTGCTCAGTTCTTTTCAGATGAGCATCTACACGTGAACTGATGGAACCATTCTAATATGTTGTTATCTATTTTGATTCCCGTTGTCTTCTTTGAAACAAGAGCATTTTTTTTTCATTGATATTCAAACTTAATTTTTTTCCATTTTTCCGATAATTGACTACTGTGAAGGTAACAAGAACATCAAAAAAGACCTTTTTTTGGGCAGGGTCAAGTCTCAAAAATTCGGGAAGGAGTTAGTTTTATTGGAGGAAAAATTTGCATTCAAAAGTGTTGTAAGTCCTTAACTTTACTGAAAAGTAACCCTATCAAGCTTTTTTGTAAGAAGGTATAGGATGTAAACACCTGAATAGAAAAACGTAGAAAAAAAGAACTTTTGATTTTATTCCGACAGGTACTGTCTTTTGGAACACTAAGAATCATGTAGAAATTTTTTTGGTATGGTGCTGAAATTGTGGCATAATAGAGGTGGAATGATGGAAAGAATTGATGAGTGAATTTGCCAATTTTTATTATTCACTTCTTTGAGTGCCTCAGTGGTTTAAAATGTATCGACTGTTCAGTGAAAAAAAAAATCTTCCATAGAGCTTTATTTTTAAACAGCAAAATCAAAAAATGCATGTCAAGTAGCTTGTGCCGGTTGACTAAGTTCTTAGGTTCTTTTCAAATTTTGCTGAACTGTAGGTCGTAATTTCCTTGCAACTGATGTGAAAAATCTAATGTTGCATATAGTTTTTCAGACCATGTTTTCTCGCAGGGATCGAACTTTTACCGACGAATGTTGCTCGACTCAGATTCCGAATCACTATATGTTGGGGCTGAAGGTTATTTATATAAACTGAGTCTCTACAACATAAACGACACTGTTACTGTCGGATTGGTAATTTCAAATTTCTAACTCTTTTCAAGGAACAAAATTGCTTTTGTCAATTTTCCAATATTTGGCTATATAGGATGCTTTTCAGTAGTGTTTTAGAGCTTTTGAAGGCTCTTCTTCAGTTTGGTGGTACCATCTTCTCTTTGCTTGTAATGGAACAAAGTTGCATTTATTACGATTAGGATTCATTGGCTTGATTGGCTGAAATTAGGGGCCACCAAACTGAAAGGCTCCATTTCAGGTTACACTATTTTGCGTCCAACAGTACTTCTTTCAAATTTTTAATTATTCCCAGAAATTTCTTGAGAAGATGCACTTTACCGTAGAGGTTACAAAAACACTTTATTTCACAATTAACTTTTTGTGTTCTGGCTGAGAAGAAAAAGTAAACAGGCTTCAGACATTTACATGATCTTGTGTTAATTTTATTCTGAGTGAAAGCACTGACTATTTTTAGGGCGAGTACGTAAATCAATAAGTGTGTGCTCCGTTTAAGTCATAGGGTATTTCATCCACATCGGTGCTACTTGCTTTGCTACGGTTGCTTAAAAGTGAATGATAAGAAATGCTTGTTTCAGTTTTCAAGATGTTGTCACGGTTTAATGACATATTGGTTTTTTTAAGTAGACAGTGGTGCACAGCAAGTACTTTTGGAGTGACTCAAGTAATAAAGGATGTCTTAGGGAGTAGTTGATTTTTGTGAAAAGATTTGAGGCCGTTTTCCTTTTAGAGGAAAGGAGAAATATTCCTTTGTTATAGAGATTAATAAAAATTAGTTTTTTGATTGTTAGATTTGTATCGCGACTGTATTGTGCCCGGTCGCATACTTTTTCGCCGTTGACGTCTCAGGTTTTTTTTTTTCAAATTATGCTAGTTAATATAAGCCGACTTCAAATTCGATTTAAATTCGTTTTGCTGAAGAAAAATTTACCACTAGTTAGCTTCTCGTTAAGTTTTGCTTTTTTCAAACTACAAAGATTTTCTAACGTTTTCTGTGACTGGAGTGTATTTCAAATCTTTAAATTTTTTTATCCGTAGACGTAGCTAAGCATCTTTGCAATAAACGGTTTCTTCTAGTTTCATGATCATGTTTTGTTGCTGTACAGTAGTTTGAACTTATATTGCATATTAGAACTCTGAAGGCGATAGAAGATTATGAGGCTTTATAGGTCTGTGAAAGCTCAAGGTGGTAATTGAATATTCTGAGGGTCAAAGTTTGTCTCGAAAGCTATAGCAAAAATTGAGGGCGCTTTACTGAGAGTAGCTTGAGAAAGCTGTTTTCTTTTACTGAAAGTTTTGTGTCAATAGGTGGCTAAGTAAGTAGTTCGCGTTCACTCTTAGCTTAATAAAGTTAAAAGCAAATTTCGCGGAAACGGGCACTGGCGGTCATTTAGCCAGGCGTCTTTGGGATGAACTTTGGAAGGACAAATGATTCAGCAAAAGTTTGAGGCAAAATTTCTCCTAAGAGAGGAAACAGTGAGCAAGGAAGTTCTGAAAAACACTGGGTCAGGGTGACTAGGTTTTATAAAATAGATAGCTTGACGGGGTTAGTACACGAAAAGTAATAACTATGCTTTCCTAAAAAATTATTTTGCACAAAATTTTCTGTTTCTAGGTGCAAGTTCCCTTTTAGGATCACCACGAGCTTGGAAGTTGTGAAAACTAGAATGAGTTGGTTTAAAGTAAAAAGATACAGCACCTCAATGTTTTCAGCGTTATGCCAGTTTGCGGCCTCAGCTCAAACATTTGTGTCAATACAGATTTGTTAATTAAAAATATTATTAGCTTCTAGTCGTTCTTGTTACAAGTTTTTTGAAGTTGAGGCTTAGAGGCTGCGAAACAGTACGTACATAACTCCTCATTTGGTTACGTTTTTTTCTGTCTTTTTTGAAAGTTGAATATCTTTAGTTGTAGTTTGTCGGTGAATTCAGAGTAAATCTTTGCTAGACATCTCTCACTAATAGCATAGTGAAATAGGACTTTTGATTGCGTGTAGTCACGTTAGATTCTTTAGGACGGAAAGCCAAAAGGATATTCTTTTTTTTGTACTTTACCAAAGTGGAAAAGTTTGAGGTATTTGCTTCTGATTCCTCCTTTAGTCAGTTGCAAACGTCTTGCGCAGACACTATCTGCTCAAAATAGAGTTTCAAAGAATTGCTTGAATAGCCAATCATTTTAGTGTTTTTCCTGTACTTGCGTATAGACTCATTTCATTAAGGTTGGTTAAGTTTTCGGGAAACCTTTTCTGGTTCTTTCTTCAGTTTTTCAAACTCGGGGGTGGAGTAAAGAGTAATCTTAGAAAAAAGTCGATATATTAAGTGCAGGAAGTATGGAATTGGTTATGAGCTGTTTCACTTGGTTATTTTGTGAGCAGCTCTCTGAATTATTCTGAAGGAATTTATTTTTGTTGACTATTATACTAATTTTAAGTTTGCGAAGTTTGAATTAACGGTTTCTTCGACGGATGAAAAAGAATGCAGACAGAGCGGCCATGAAGATTGCTCCAATGGTGTCAGGTTGATTTTTCTAAAAAATCAGAAGAAATCATTATTGGTGTGCTCATCAAATGCAATGAAACCACAGCTTCATGAGCTTGACTCATCAACGCTTTCCGAGTTAACAACGCCAGAAAATGTCATTGGCATTTGTTCCCCGGATCCAAATATTAATGCTACTGCTGTCTTAGTGGGTAGGTGCTGTCGCTTATGGCGTTGAGCATTTCTGTTACGCGTTACGCTTCAAACTTTCTCACATTTGGAGTTGATTTAGAGTGGGGAAACCCCGATGATATTCCTGCTGTTTACTCTGGTATTCGTACGGGTTTTCCGTTGGATAATCACCTGATATATCGTCCATCGTTAGTAGTCAATAAACGGGAACTATACCCATCTTTAAAAACTGTATATACAGACTCAAAATGGCTGTATGGTCTGTTTCCTCTTCTTTTTGTCGCTTTTTGTGCTGGTAACTTTTCTGAAAGTATAATTTCGTTGGGTTGCAGTTTTAT
>UXUI01008859.1:3312-14366 GCA_900576705.1 Enterobius vermicularis
CTTAGTTGTTTGATATTCCATCAGTTTTGATGGTGAACTAAGATTGAGCAAAACAAAAAAACACGGTGACATTTAACCAAAAACTTTTAACACTGAGTTATCGGTTCATACAATCACTGCAATCGTCTGATCTTTATTTGCTTCATCTGATTCCGATAAATAGCTCAGACATCTGTAAAACAATATAGCGAAAAAAAAAGACGATTAAAACAACAACAAATTTACAAAAGTCGTTTGTTCTTTTTTTTTTTTCTTTTTTTAGATAAATAGCATCCATTACTGTACAGGTATGCAAATTTTTTTTTTTTTAGTCAATGTTATTTCAACCATCGGTGATATTTATGTCGATTATTCATAAAAACAATAAAATCTTTTCACCTGTATATTATTTTGAGAATAATGTGCAGATTTTTTTTTTTTTTTTTCTTGAACAATGATTAAGTCCATTACAGCAACTTTTTCTTTGTTCTGAAAAATTTGATATGGATTTGATGCTGTAGAAAAAAAAAGTGGTCGTACCAACTGTCATAATTTTGCTTCTGACCAACTCGACCCTTGTCTCCTCATCTTTTTTTTTTTCCCCCGGTGTCCTTTCAAGCAACTGAAAGAACAAAAACACAATTTTTGATTAATGCATTTTTTTTACTCTACAAATTTGAATGATCAAGTTGTCTTGAAAATTTTAAAAGTTTCACTCAAACACGTATACACAGTAAGAATCGATTAAGCAGTACTTTAGATCCAATGAAAACGATATTTGTCCTCATATTTTAACAAAAAAAAAAAATTAAATTACTCTAAAATTTCTCTTGAACATCGGAAAGACAAGGAAAAAAAAAAAAAATAAAGAGTTCAACTTTCTTTCCTCTTTATTTCATTGAAAAATTTAATTCTATCGATACTATCCCAAAAGCACAATTTTGTCTGCATTTTTATCTGCTCAAAATTAGCTTCAAAATTCATGGCTTCGTCACGCAACATCCGCAATCCTCCTCCCCGGTGATCGCAAAAAGAACAACAAATTGAAAGCAGAGAAAAGGAAAAAATTTCCTTGGTTCAAACTATAGTTCAACTATTTTGCACTTTTTTGATGCTTATGCTGGCTAAATCAATTTTAATATTATTATCACGGATCTGTGCCGCAAATTTTTGGTTTTAAAAAGCCCTCTGCTAAACATCGGTTTTCTTTTTCCAATTCCAACGTCCATTTTTAATCATTAAAATAACGTCAATAAATATTGTGCTGCATTAAATTGATTGTTTAACTGAAATTCATTATGGATTTCTGGCAGTCACCCAACAAAACAGACATTGGAGTTATTTTTGAACTGATTGCAGTTATGGATCCTCAAAATTTTGTGTCTCTCGGGTTATGTAAGCCTCCAGGGGTATCGTGCATCGGATAATCAGACAAGGTTAGCTTTTCAAATCCCTTTATGTCAACTAGGAATTGTCTAATGGTTTTTCCTCTTTCATTTGATTTCTGGGGACTTTTCTGACTTCAAGTCAGTGGACTCAGTTCTTCTTCGTACATTGCTACTTAGTTCATAATATTTAGCAGAGAAGTGTAAAATTTTTTAGTTTTCTGTTGATGTATGAGAACACTTTAAAATGTTGTTTAGTGGGTTACTGGTTGAGGTCTATTGAATATAATTTAGCGGAAGCAGAATTAGTTTTTATGAAATTAGTCGTCAGTATGAAAAACTTTTTGATTTGAGTACTTTTCCTCAAGCAAGGACGGCTTGATGCCTTTAAAACTTGCCGTTTTCTTAAGTCAGTAGGGCTGATGTCTCGCCAGGTTTCTTTGTCATACTCGGTAGTTACTTATGGAAAACCTCTGCTGGAGCAACACTGCGTATGACACCATCAAGATAGAAGACAGAAGGGCTTTCTTATATTGCTTTTCTCCTTATATGACCCATCTTCCTCACATTTTTTTTCTTCTTTCACTTCTTTGCTCTCAGATTATTGGTATTTTAATTTAATTATATTTAACTTTGTATAACTTACGTTTTTTTTGAAGGTTAATTTCATTGGATGCTTTTTTTTCAATTATGCTTTCAGAATCACTAAATCCGCTTGTTTTTGTAATCTTTAGCTTCTCTCAGATTTTTTTATTGTCACAGAAGAACAAATATTCAGAAATTGTACACAGTTTTCTATATGCTTTTTAAATTTAAAATTAATTTGGAAAATCTACGTCATCTCAGTGCTTTTAAATTTCAGCGCTACTATTGTATTGTTGTTTTTCTATGTGTGCAAGCGCAAAGGATGAGGAAGCATTATGCCCAACGAAAGAAGTCAATATGGAGCCTCAGAAGAAGAAAGCAAGGGACAGGAAGTTTGTTCTGTTTAACAAATTAATTTATTTATACGTTAGAAGTGCCCTGCTTTTTGAGATATTACGGCCTATGGATGTTTTTTGCTGCTTTATTTATGCTTCAGAACGAGGTCTTCTCACGATTTTAGCTAATAAACTTTTTATCAACTGTTGCAGTAGCAACAGCTATAGAATAATCCATGAAATAGGTTAGGCAGTTATGTATTGTTTTTAGTTTTGTTTTGACGGTCAGTTGTTTTCGTAATTGCCATCTGCAGCCTTGCAAAATAGCCTTTTTTTGCCCAAGAGTTTAAAAACGAAGCTTGAAATTATGACTGCTTTGGAAATTTGCTGGTTGCTTCTTGGTAAATTTGTAGGTGTTTTACTTTCAAATTTTTTTAGGTTCAAAATTGTCCCTATCTTGGAAGGTGATGTTTGTAAGGAAGAAATTCCACTAATTGAGTATTGGGTTCTTAGTGTGCCTTGTTTGACTGCGATTGGCAAGCTGCTGCCGCTTCTGCCCCCCATGCCGACCGAAGCGGGTCATTTGAAACGAATTAAAGATGGTCGTATTTTGGTTCAACCGTCAACTGTTCCGCTGCAGGATAATTTTATTACCAGCTTATCTTCTCAGTTAGGTACGGAATTGTCTCTGTCATCGGTATTAGTGCCAGAAGTGAAGCCATGCACGAGACGTCAGTTTCAGTGGGCTAAGGAAAGGTGGCCTACCGCATTCCATCCGAACAAAGATATTGAAAAACTTTTGGCTGGATCTTTCTTTGACGAAGATGAACACGAAAAAATTATTGGATTCTTTTTGGAAGCAGAAAAAGTTTGTTTTGTTTCCTTTTTTTCTGGGTAGCTTTTGGATTGGTTACTGTTGACAGAATTGTTCGTGATCATAACTCCGTTGCGTATCAGCTTACTGTGCCGTGAGCTACCAGTCTTTGTTATGACCAATGCTTGCTGTGCTTTTCTTTTCATTCTTCTGTTCCGAAGTTTTTCTGGTTCTAGCTTTTCAATATTGTTTCTAATTAGATTGGTGGAGATGGCTCAGGCTGCATCATCGTTGATTTAAAGGGAAAGGTTGTTGCCAAAAGCGCGGAACGTCCTGTTACTTTGGGTCACGCAGTGATGTGTGCTGTGTCTGATCTTTGTGAAGCCCATCGTATTGGGAACAGTAAGTTCTTTCTGTTGAATTTCTTTTGTCTGTTGTCATTAGTTCTTACGCTGAATACAGTATAAAATTGATAATGATGATGGGTTGATACAGGTGATGTTCTTCAATATCTTGGAACGGGGTTTGATGTTTTTCTGACTGAAGAACCTTGTGCTATGTGTGCTATGGCTTTGGTACATTTTCGAGTTGGCCGCGTTTTTTTTGGTAAAAGGAAGCTTAGAGGGGGTGCTCTGGAGTCTTCGTGGCGCATTCAAGAAGAAAAAAGGCTTAATCATCAGTACAAAGTTTTTAGGATTGAGGAACTTTAAATGGCAATTCTTTAATTTGAACAGTTCATGTTTCAAAAAGAAGCCAATCAAGCTTCTCAATAAATGAGAGGGCTTAACTGGATTGCTTCTATAACCTACCAAGTATCTAGAGAGTAACGAATTTGCTTTGGACAATTTCTCAAAAGAAAATAGCATTCAGTCGTCGTTCTTGTGTAACAGTCATGGTTGTGTTTTAAGCATAGAGGAGCAATAACTATGTAATGTCGTTTATTTATTACCTCGTGCAGTCATAATTGTAAATATTTTCTTGTGGGTTATTAACTTAGTGGAGTTGTTGCAGCAAAATGCACTTTTATCCTTTCGTGGTAGAAAAAGGGGTTATTAAATACGGTTCAGGAAGGTAGGCCTTTTGGGTTGATTTTACTTTATATGATAAAGACTTAGGTAAAATTAAGGTAAAGTTGTTGGTTAAGGGTATAGCGTAGGTTAAAGCTAATTTGTGGAATATATTATAACGTTTAAATAAAACTAAGTTAAGTAGTGAAGATCGGGTTTGGGATGAGGTAAAACTGTGCGTTAAGATGTAAAAAATAAATGAACTCAAATCAAGTAACAGTATATAATGACAGTATAGATTAAAGCGAAGTTTAAAGTCAAATAGGTGAAGTTCAAAGGAATATAGTGTAAAATTTAAATTGAATTTGGGTTATTTGATAATTACTAAAGCGGAAGCTAAAGTGAGGTTTGTTGTAATTTTGAGTAAAGATTCAGGTTAAGGGAAGGTAGAGGGTAAATATGGATTTTAAATCAGAGTTAACTTATAGAATAAAGTATGAGGTTAGCTTAGGATAATTTGTACTTAAAGTAAGAGAATGAGTATAGAATTAAGAATAGAGTAATGTTATGAAGCGAAGATATGTGTTAGGTTGGTATTAAATTAAAAGGCAACAGTTAAATTTAGACTTGATTTAGAAAAAGGAGAAGAGAAGATAAAAGTAGGAAATTAAGAAAATTAACGGTAAGTAAGCTTAAAGAAAGAAAAAAAGTTTTTAATCTAAGCAATTTTTTCGGTCCTCTCTGGACATTTGCTTACCTAAGGTAATTTTGCATTGCCATCCGCGGACCTCATCAGCGGATGAAGGATGGTTAAAATATTACCGGAAGAAAAAAGTATGCTTAACTTAAAGAGTAGGGAGAGAAGTTAGTGCTTAGCTTTCTTCTTACAGGATGTTTTAAAAGGTGTATGAGATTTTGAGCTTACCAGCATCGTGAAGTAATTCTTGTTTTTATTTATTGTAGAGATTAAATTCCAGCTTTTAAAATTTTATCCAATGTTTTGTTCAAAAGCTTGCATAGTTTACACCGTTACACGGAGTTTTGTTGATTTTTGTTTTGTTATTTTGTTTCTGTTGATTAAGTAAATGCGGGTTTTACTGTCAGTGTGATTGTTTGTTACAGTTTGGTGAAGTTGATGAATTGAAAAATATATCTATTAAATGGATTTTTCAGTACTTGTTTAGATTTGACTGATTGCACACTGATTTTACAGCGTTTGTGTAACACTTCTGTTGTAATCTCGGAATAGGAATAATTTAAGCTTTTCGAAATGATCTACCAGTTCCACTTGCGTCGAGATGCGGAAGTGCAGTAAATTTGGCGAGTTAATTTAGCTATCAGTTTAGGTACGTAAGGACGCTGGAGTTTTAAGTTGTGTTAAGTTTACGGATGAGAAATGAGGAACGCCTTTGGCAGCTGTTTTATTTCTGACCGAGCAGTACAGTAAGGTGTTTGTTGAGCCGCAGTATTTGAAGCAGTTGTGGTTGACAGGGAAAAGTTAGTCTTGTTCAACGATGTATGATAGCCTCGTTGTGTCTACGGGTTTTAAGATTATTGAGATTGACGACGCAGGCGAAAAGATCCGGTTGTACAACTATTGTGAGATATGCAATGCAGCGGATGCAGTTGCTCAGGTCTTAAGCAGTCTGGAAAATAGCTTGGTATTGGTGGCAGTGCCAAAGTCGTCAATTTTTGTCTCAGTAATAATAGGGTAACAACTTTGATGATACATTTCTGCTGAATTATAAAACAGTATGTCAAGAATTGTAATTTTTGAAAAGGAAAGATGAAGGATTACAGTACCATTTGATTTTTTTAATAAATGTTAATTTTTTTTCTAAAATTTTAAGCAATTATTTCTTGCGACTATTCTCAATATCTTACTTAACTCTCCACTAATTCCACAGGATCTTGAAATCCAATAATGTTTTCGCGTGCACGCTAACATCGAACACAGATTCATTACTTAAAGAGCGAGAACAATATAAGGCTTCTTGTCTGGTGTCGTTGTCCATCGGTTCGGATACATATGCCAGTATCTACAATTCAACAGTATTTTTCACATTTTTTGTTGATGATAAACTTCCTAATGTTGGAATTTCGAAAAACTGTTATGTTGTACATACTTCTGGAACGACGGGTAAACAGAAGGAAGTTATTGTACCATACACGGCAATAATGCCAAATATTGTTGATTTCAGGTAAGCACTGAAATATTTTTTTCCCTAAATGTCGATTTATTAGACAGTGATGAACTAATTTACTAATAAATTAAAAATCTGATTTTATTCAGATATACTCCGTACACTGCTTTTATTATTCAAATAATTTTTTTGAGGAATTGAGACAATATTTTATGATTTTTTAATCAAACTTATAAAAATTACATAGATGTTTCAATTACTTATATTTTTAGTGAACGGTTTAGTCTTTCTTTATCGGATATCATTGCTTATGGAACAGCAGTCACTTTTGATCCATCTGTAGTGGAGCTGTTTTTGGCAGTTCATGTCGGATGCGCTTTGCTCATTATTCCAGAGGTTGTCAGAGTTCGGCCTTCAGTTTATGGAAGGGTTCTCCTGAATTATGCTGTAACATTCTTACAGGTAAATTTTAGCTGACTTTTTTTGCCACTCATTACAGAGTAATAGTCTATGTTATTTTTGGATTTGTAATATGTTTCATTGATAAATTATTCTTTTTTCTTCTTTGTTTTTATAGACTACGCCTTCGGTCCTTAAGCTTTTACCTTCAGTCGTTCTTAGCGAACTGCTCTCTGCCACTTCTTCTTTACGGGTACTATTAGTCGGCGGAGAAGCATTTCCCCTAAGTTTTCTGAGGAAATATTTTACTCTGCACTGTAAGACGACAGTGTGTAACGTTTATGGATTAACTGAAGTTTCATGTTGGGCATCCGTTCGGAAGGTTGATTACGAGACTTTGATACAAAGGTTTCCTTCATAAAATTATTGGTAGTCAGACAACTTTCAAATTATCCTTAAATAAATGTGATTTAGCGGTGAAGTTGACATCGGTAACCTTATTCGTGAGACAGCTTGGAAGATATCACCTTCGAACGAACTGATGATTGGTGGTCGTAGGTGCATTATTGATCGTTCATATGAACAGCAGTGGGTTGCCACTGGTGATTTGGTTAAGGTTGATCACCAAAGACGCATCTACATCTGTGGAAGATTAATCGAACAAATAGTAGAGTCTTTCAGTGCAGTAGTTTTCTAATAATTTCATGAATAGTACCTCTAAAAGACGATTAAGACTCAGTATTTGATCGCCAAAATGCACTGTTTTTTATTTTGCGTTTTTTTATTTTTATAGATAAAGGTCAACGGAATTCGACTGAATCTTAATGAAATTGAAGCAAAAGTTGCTAGCTTGGATGGCGTTGATTCCTGTGCTGTCTTGAATTACAAAGAAGGCTTAATTTTGTTTCTCAAGTCAGACGTTGCGTCACCTGCTAATATAAAAAAGGTTCTGCCTTTAAATTGGCAATGTCATGCAATAATAAACATCCAGGAGTGGCCAATTACAGAGCATGGGAAGTTATATCTTTTTCTTAAAATTTTATCCTTCACATGAAGAATAGTTTCCCATCAAGATTAAGATGTTACTGTGCAACTTTTTGCGTCTTTTTACAAGAAATGAAGATATCTGTTTTAGGTAAAGTTGATCGTCGTGCTTTGTTTGAAATTTTTAAAAAGTCCAAGAGTGCTATTGCGGTAAATGATATTCCAGAAATTTTTGCCAGTTTCGGTAATTTTCTTCATGGTTTATTTCTTGAAAAATTCACTCAGCTACAGTTTTACTGAGTTTAGGATTCTTTGAAAGTAGGAAAACTTGTCTTACACCAATTTTGAGGTGTTGATGTGGCGAAAGATAAACATGAAACTTTTGTGTCGTTGGGATTCACGTCTTTTATGGCGACGGAATTAATGCTTCAAATCGAACATCTGGTGGTAAAGCCAGGATTTTCGATCGTCCAATATGTCTTGTCTGATGATGGTACTGTTGAGGGTCTCCTATCTGCACTTAATTGTTTACATCAAACAAGTGTCATAACTTGTAATACCGTCACTGAGGAGCACTTATCGGTTCTTGATTATGTTTCGCAAAGTACTTTGTGTTGGGATTATTACATGGAGAAATGCATTGATGCAACTCCTGTTGTAAGCAAAAAGTGAGAAGCATTTTTTTTTCTTTTTTTTTTTTTGGTTTTAACATTTGCATTTTCACTGGCGTAGCGGAGGTAAATGGTAGTTTTGCAGAAAACAGAATTGAAGAAGTCTTTTTCGTTGACTTATTCTTAATTTTAATTAGAAACTGATTATAAACAATCGTTTTTAACTATATTTAAGTGTTTTTTAGTTTTGTAATCATTGGTTCACATTCTGGACTTCTGATTTCTGTGGCAGTGGAAGACGGAACACTGCGATGGAAAAGGCGTTTTGGTGATCGTATTGAAGGTTCAGTTGCTGTGAAGTATGGTACGGTAGCCGTAGGTTAGTGAATTTAAGCCACCTTAAATGTTGTTTTAACACAATAAATCTGTTTTACGTCTCTTCTGTATAGTTTTTCATTACACCATTTTCTTCTAGGATGCTACGATCACTACGTCTACTTTCTGGATGAAGATACCGGAAATATGGTATGGAAGTTTGAAACGGAAGAAATAGTCAAATCTACAGCAGAATTTATTTCTGACGGAAAATGCATCGTAACTTCACACGACAAATACATTCGTTTGTTGGATTATAAGGTATCAGTTGCAGAATTTTAGTCGCTCAAAGATTTAAATTATTTATCGGCAAAATTGAATTTATTTCAAATGTAAATTCTGTTGTGTCTTCTAACTCTTACACTCAAAGAAAAATATTTTAATAAGAAAAGTTCAAATATTGCTATTTTTTACCACATGTATTTCCTTTTTCTTATTAACGCTTTTTTTTGTTTTGTAGTAATGATCAGACCTGCATTAAGAACTGTTTTAGATGAGAAGACGAAAAGTTTTTTGCCTTATTTGTATTTTCTAATTAAAAGTTTAGCGCAGATATTGTCTTTATTTCTAGAATCATTTACTGATTTGGTCAACTTTTTGTGGTGGTTCTATTTTGGCAAATCTTATAGTCTGCAACGACAACTTAATCTGCGCTACTTTAAGTGCAAATATTGTAAACTTACGCAAGGTGGGTAGTATTTTGTTTTTTGTTTCTGATGCGAATTATGTTAGCAATCTTAAAGTCATATGATAAATCGCTTCTGATTAGCTGTGCCTTACAGCCAGACGATTTTTTTGCAAGAAAAGCTCTTTGTAAGAGTCTTAGTTTATAACAGTGGAGTAAGTAAGGAGAAATTCGTTTGTTGCTTTAAACATCTATTTATGTTCTGCCAAAATAATGTATTCATTAAAATTAGGCACTTATTGGCTTTATTTTACACGTAAGGTGTTTATTGAGTTTTCTTCTTTCATATCCTCTCCCTCGTTCATCACCATCTTATGCCTCATCTGCCTACATGAAGTTTCAACTTGAAATCTTGTTTTTCAATTTGTTTTTTTAATTTTTTGTCTTCAAAAAAAAATATTCATTCATAAAACTGTTAGAAATTTTAATATTTTGTTTTTTATTTTTGATTTATTATTATTTTCTCGTGTTTTTTTCTTTCCACTTCTTTGTCTGTACACTAAATAGTCTGTTGAATATTTGTGGTTGCTGCTGCATTTAAACCATACATTAATAGTTTACACAATTAATATCGTGGTCACCTTTTTTACAGCAGCAGTTGTAATATGCAACTTTGGTTTGCTTCTGGATTAGTTATGCAAAAAAATAAAAGAGAAAATAAGAAGAAAAAATGATCCTAATTTTCTTATGCACACTTTTTTCCCTCTCCACTCGTTTTTTTTATTTTTTTATTTTTTACTGACCTGTGTTTATTACATTTAGCTAAAATAACTGAAGATTTCTTGGTGGCTTTTGTACAGAAAGCTATTTTTGTGTTTTAATGGTTCACTCTCTTTTTTTTCCCCGTCCTTTTTGCTTTCGTTTTTGCTTAACGGCCAGTAGACGACAGTATTGAAATAGTTGCTGTTGAATAGTTGAATTTTTTTTCCTTCTTTCAATGAGTGTTTTGGAAGAAAGACAGTTAAATTTGATTCTTTATTTAGCAGAATTGAGTGCACCGTATTGTAATAGGGTTTTTTCTCGGCTTCTATTTTTTTTTCTTCTTCTTCTCCTTGTTGTTGTTGTTGTTGCTGCTGTTGCTGTTGTAGCTTTGTTTACTTTTTGGACCTTGGAAAATTGTCAATTTGGTGGCATTTTGTTCCAATGGAACAAAGGAAACCAGAAAATAAGGCAAATGGCGTTTCTAGCAGCTACTTTTACGTCATATAATTTCGGTGGCTGTTTTTAAGAATCTGAAAATTAAAAACACATAGATACACACAGATACACACACAAACACACACAAATATATATATATATACCTGTATAGTAATCATCGCCATCCCCCGGTAAAATGACGTGTACGGTAGATGGTTTAATCATTGTTGCAATGATTAGTAATGAGGATAGAATGTGAAAAATCAAGCAAGAAAAAGTTTTGAAAAAATTGGAATCTGGAATCAGTTTTTGATTATACGATAGTTTAATGTTTGAAGATAAAGTCAAAGGGTTGAAAAGTATTTAATTTCAAAATTTTTTCAACAATTTTTTTTCTGCTTTCAAATTAATGGCAACGGATTTCTACACAGCATTAAAATCAATGTCAACTGTACACAGCAGCAATGTTTTTTTTTTTGGTCACAATTGATGATTTACGAAATTTCTTCATAAAACTTTATTGAATGCAATCTGATTAGCCAGAGGTTATAGTTTTGAGAAGATATTTCTAAAAAGGAAAGAGGTGAAGGCGATGAGGTGGGGGGGGGGGGGGG
>UXUI01008860.1:0-10231 GCA_900576705.1 Enterobius vermicularis
ATTCGTCTTGAATAGATATCTGTCTACAATAACAGGGGGGGAACAAAAAGGAACAGCAATAGCAACGAGTAAACAACAAGGAAAAGTGTATTTTTTTTTTAAGAAGAAGAAGAAGAAAAAAAAAGGAAAAAAAGGAGTTTCTATTAAATTACGGTTGAGATTACTAATGTATATTTGGGACTGACAGTAGCTGCAATTTACAGTTTGAATGATTTTCTGTTTTTGAATCAACAACTTTGAAGAAATAAATCAAAATAAATTCTTTGAGTTGTTCAATATAAGAAAAAACTTATCTTTATTTTTTTTCCTGTTCAAAACGGAAGAAAGCAAAAAAGAAAATTTGTTTTTTTGTCTTAGTGCTAAAAGTGATGAAAAAAATGGAATTTTGTTTTTTTTTTTTTCTGCTTACTCATCCTACTGTGAAAGTGGTTTTTTCAAATAGTTACTTGAGGTAATTCTAGTTTAGCAGTTAGTTTCTAATCATCATATAAAAATTTGGTCATAATTTAAGGGCGAAAAAATGTGCAATTCCAGTTCAGATAAAAGCGTGTCAAAGATTTATGCTGCCAATTATTGCTATCATTAAATTAACTGCCAAATTTGATAGGTTTTCAAGCAATCTTTCAAAGCAAAAGGGTGAAAAAGTTTCTTACAAAATGAATTTATAACTGTGAGGAAAACAAAAAGAATTTTACTTGAGAAAGTCATTATGGTTAAGTTGGTTAATTATCTGGTATAATTTGATTTTTTGACTTAAATCTTATTTTTCATTCTTTGTCTGACAAAATTTAAATCAAAAAAAAAAAAAGCTTCTAGATTATCAGTAAAGCAGATACAATTAGTTGTATAGTAACAAAAGATTTATGTACTTCTGTCTTCAACAAGCCATAACGAACCGTTTGCGTATTGTTCATCCGACATTGACTGTTTGATTAATCCAAATTTTCCGGTTACTTAAAGAATATCTATACTTCGGAAACTGGAAGTTGCAGTAACATATCTAAACAGATGAAATCAAGCAGCAGACGATCACGTGTAACGGTCAGCTTACCCGGCTTTTACTGTCAAATTCGATGTTTGCCAACTGTTGCAATAGGGCCGGTTCATCTTCTTTTCCAGCTTACCTGTTTCCTATCCAAACAATTTCTGGCAAATTCAGCTACAGCTTTTTAGAAATTCTAGTTCTACTAGCGCTGTTCCTATGGAATTGTTATACAAGAGATTTTTTTTTTCATTCAAATTTTATTGATTAATAGAAAATTGTTCACTTTTATAGTTTATTTTAGCAACAAAAGTACTACTGGCAAAAAAATGATTTTGAGTTGTTGCGTCATCAAGAAAATTTTGCATTAAAACATAAATTAGACTCTTCAGCAACATCAATCTTACTTTCCTATGTTTAGCTTTGTTTTTGTTTTAATTTCCATTCAACTGAGAAAAAGAATTTCTCCACGATGACAAATAGTGCAGTAAATTAAAAAAATGGAACTGGTATTGTTAAAAAATTTGAAGCTCAACCCGACAGATACCACCTGTAACAGCTTTTTCAGGCACCAGAAATGATTTTTGCTATATTTCTGAATAAACTACAATGATAGAACCTTCGGTAATCGTTGAGTGAAAACACAGAGAACAATTATACGTCAAAAATTTTTTATTTTCTTTTTTTCTGTTGTCATTCCGGAATTCATACAGTCTGACTCTAAGAATTACAAATAGTAAAACGAGAAACTGAGGAACTGAATTCCTAGCAACTCATGTCGTATAAATATTCTGAATTTTTTTTTGTGCAGTAAAAGTCCTCAACAGGTTACATCTGTGCCTAGAACCTGTTACTTTTAGAGCCTACAATCTCTGAATTTAGATTTGAAAAGTCTTTCTCCTATCTTTCAAGTACAGTTGTAGTATAGAAAAACGTAAATTTTACAAGTCCATTATGAAAAAAAAAAAAACAACGATTACAGTATCTTAGTTCCTTTTCGTTCAAAGAGAAAAAAATTTTTTTTGCACAGTTCTGACATCTGAAAAACAAAAAAAAATTTTGCAAATTAGACAAGTCTTAGAATCACAGTTAAAAATAGTTAAGCAAACCAAATTAGGAAACTTCAATGTAATTTTGTCGAATTCTGCACAAAAGCCAATTCTAAACTAAAAAAATGTTTTATTTTCATCGCGTTTGCATCTTATCGTCAAAAGTTTTGCAACTCAGAAGTACTCCCTCGCCAAATTTTTCATTTCAGATAGCAGAAAATTCTGCACTTATAAGATTTTCTTTAAAATAAAAAAATTTGAAAGCTTCCTTTCACTTTTTTTTAGTAATTCATTCGTACAGCATACTTTCTAATTTATTTTGACACAAAGAGAGGTAGAAAATATTTTTTTAACTTTACATTTATAAGTCATAAACTTTCTTTAGAACCAAAATTTACCCAATTTCATACACAGACAACGCGATAAAATTTTTGAACGCAAAAGTCCCAGATGAGCGGAAAAAAGGTTTTTAGACCTTATCGAAATATAAACTTAGCACAAAACTCACTTTTCCAGGTCCTCAACTTTTTAAATCCGCAGCTAGGCTTCGAAAAGCCGCAAAATTCAAAAAAATTGTGAGATGTGAAGTCGTATATAATTACTAACAGCTTGCACAGCTATAAAATTTCTCATTTAAATCTTTAAAAAACTGACTTTTTACTTCAACATAATCCTCACCCGAAAAAAAATTTAACAGTCAGTTTTAATATCCCATCATTATCTCCTGCTTACCACATCCAAAACTCAAAAAAAATTTCTCTTTCAATTGTCAACAATCCAGCAGCAAAGAAATTTTATAAGTTCTCCTCTCCAGCGTAGCATAAACGCAGTTTTAACTTGACACCTAGAGTAAACTCCTTGCAGTTTAGCTCTTCAAAACCACAAAAACAAGAACCACGTGAACTTCTCGAGAATAATACCTCCAAGTTTCGGCCAATAACAGTAATTCCGGAAGAACCTGCCTTCCCCAAAAAAATGACCAGTTCTACGTTACACTGCAAAAAATTGAGGATGCTACCAACGCTTATGAAGGTAAAAAAGAAAAAAATGCTCTCCAACTTTGCTAGCAACATCACTTTTGACTCTTAGATTAACATTTCAAAACCAGTAAGGTACGCGGTCGATCGTCAGCTACGCCAACATCAATTCAAATGCTGTTTCTTACTATCATGAAACTTCAAAGGCAATTTCATGAGCCCAAGTTGTCAGCCACCAAAACTGCTCTTTTATATTTGTATTGGCACAAAATAACAACAAACAAGGAAAGCACCAATAGCAAAGTTCTCTGGCATAAATAACAAATCAACTAACAAAAATCATTGTACCATTTTAAATTGTTCAAAAATTAGTTTCAGGCAAGATTTTCCAAAAGAAAATCTTTCAAATTTTCAAACTACAATAAAATTAAAAGATCATGAAGAAGAAAAGAAAATTTACAGAATCTGATTTGAACCAGCGACCAAAATTGATATGTCTTTCCAAGTGGACTAAAAACAAATACTACAGGGCTTCACTATGAAAGTATCTATTCCTCGTCTTCCTCTTCCGCAGGAAGAGCTAACAGCTGACGCTTGCTTGCAGTATTCAAAAATGATTTTAACTCCCATTCTACCTGAGCTACTCCTAACTGTTCAAGAGTTCCTAATATGATTCGGAAAGCTGAAAAATAGACAGTTACATTAAGAAAAACTTGTTAGAAACTACTTGGCTTCAATTTTGAAAATGCAGATTACTTACGCATCAATTCAAAACGCGGTCCAATTTCTGTCAGCTCAATTTCACCCGTTTCTCCTTTTCTGTAGGTATGATGACGAAAACTGATAAAGTCTTCTTCATTGCTGAAAGTTATTATACGGCGACTGGTCGGCTTTGGAACAGGGTAAAGGTATTTCAAGATATTTGTTACCTTAAAAAAACATCATTAACGATAAAAGCAAACGACAACTGAGGTAACAAAAGGCAAAGTCTAATATAACGTTACTTAAAAATGACCAACAACTTTCAAACAAGTCTGGACCCACTGCACGTAGCTGTATACCCCAAACGTTCTTCGTACTCATTTAGGAATCGCTACTTTAAAATTACCCAATTTACCAAAAATCTTGACTATCTCAACTCAGTCCCTTTTGAAGCCAAAGTACTAGTATAAGCAAAAAAACTTGAAAACTCTACTCTTTTCCCAAGGTTTGTCGTAAGATTAAAAAATAGAAGATGCGGGTACTCTTCGGAAACAGGAATTTTTCCAGGCGTATCGTGCCTCATGACGACATTAGAGATGTTAAAATAAGCTGTTGGCCCAAGAGGAAGATGACAAACAATCATGCAGTCAGGTTTCCCCAAAGTCTCTTGGAGTACAATCACATCCGTGACCTGGCATCAACTTTAAGTTAAATGACAAAACTTCAAAATTTTGTATAAGAGCCTTCTTTAGCCCAAAACACAATTAAAACTGTCAGAGGAAAGAGATTAATAAAAAAATAGGAATGTAGCCTAATGCTCTGAAAAAAACAATCAAGCAATGATCATAAATTTTTTATATTCGGTAACAGAGAGTGAGTTAAGCGCCAAAGTTATGTTGAATAAGGAACTTGCAATTTCAGAATCAAAATAATGTGCAGGAAATGTATAATCAGGATATTAACATGACTTACAGAACTTGTTGTTTCCAGTGAATGAATCTCAGTGCCAGGGAAAAAAATTATCAATATGACTGATAAGAATGTGCAAAAAAAACCCGTCAAATTATGAAACTTACATCATTTGCTCGACAAGCTTCAATGAGGTGTTTTATATCATAATGACCACGATTCATCCGCTGTGCATTGGGAAACATAAGTCGCATTTCCTTTATGTGAACAATAATCAGTAGCAATTCATAAAGAAATAAATAAACACACGAGGCTACTAGAAGCTAATGTACATTTAAACCACCAACCAGATTAACTCTCTCTACCCCTGATTTTAATCGTAAATCACTTATTTTTTCTTATTTTTCAGTATGAGAGAACAAACTTTATAACAGAAATGAACCTTGGCAAAAACTTTTAGTGTAGCAGACGGCAATCGACTAGTTGTAATAACAATTTTTGGATCGGCAGTGCCTGCCCATCTATATTCATCATCTATTACCGATATCTGAGCTGGAAAAAATTTTTCGCAATGAAAAGATGAAAAATGAATGCATAAAAAGTGCAATAAGCATTCAGCCTTATAAGTCACTAATGAGGTGTCCTCACAAGCAAAGCCATTATTTTTTGAAACGAATTTCAGTTACATACGAGATTCAAATCCAGATGGTTTTTCTACTTATATTCTTCCACTTGCCAACAAGCCTTTAAGCTAATTAATCCGTTAATTCTAATATTAGTTTTTTCTGGCAACCGACAAACGTAATATCAATAAACAAAATAGTCTACCGCCCCACTGAGCTTCTTTTTGCAGATTAATGGCATCTTTCCTCAATTCAGTGGGAATTGGCCTATTATCTTCAATCGCGGAGCGAACTCGTCGCCTCTTTTCATCCTCAATTCGTTGCTTCTTTTCGACGGTTTTTCTGTAAATGTATTCAGCGCGCAAACGTGCTTGTCGTCGAAACATTTGATTCTAAATAACAACTACAATTAAAAAACTCAAATTCTTTCAGTACGGAGCAGCGTCAACGGTAAACAAAGGCACTTTTAGGTTTGGCAGTACATCAAGTAAGAGAACCTATTTCTAAAGTGATTCATAACAACTGCATTGTAATCTCTCCCTTAAAAAAGTCATAAGATAAATAGCGGAAATACTTGGATAATTCTAAACTCCAGGTAAAACCAAGGAATTCAGTGTTTAAAGAATGCGCCAATAAGACCATAAACAATAAACAAGACTATCTTTCAGGACCTTTCGATTCAATAAACCAAAAAATCGCAACATTTACGGTCATTTGAAGCCCATAAAATAAACTTCTATCAAGAAAGAAAAAAGAAATTTTTTTGTCACTCTTTGAAAGAACACATCACCGAAAAATACCTGGCAATAAGTTCCAAAAATTCTAGTAAAACTAAAAATGCGGTCAGCCACCAAAAGCAGAACTCGCATCTCCTTTCCCTCCTCTCCACAAGACCACCTTTCAGAACCTTTCGATCTACTAAAGCGAAAAAACAAACACCTTTCATGGAGAAACAAATCATTAATTTTAGCAAGAAGCACGATAAAATATGGAAAACAGTGACAGGCGAAAGAAATTGATTCCAGAAATTTTAAAAAATGAAGTAGAATCATAGAGATCGCAGCACCGCATCATCAATAAGCCACTTATTTTTGCGGTTTCACTTAAGAACGCAAAGCATCAGTTCCTAAAAAAATCTCGCTGCCTTGAGTCGATTCTGGTTATGTTAAAATTTATATCTTTTTCACTTCTTAAACCTCCAAATTTTTTGTTTTAAAGAATCAAAGTTGATATACTTTCCTCAGAGGTACACTGGTTCACAGCTGGATGAAAAAAAAGAGACGTACCGTACGTTTCTATTGAGTTAAGAAACTTATAAATTTTCAAAGCAAATTTGAGTGAATTCTAAGATTATAGCCTGCTGCCACGACTAATTAAAGAACAGTTGGAAGAGTGAGCTCAAAAGTAAATATGAGAAGTTGAGGTCGTGAACCGATCAACAACAGCACCTAAATTTTGGCAGACGAGGTTGTCAAACTCCATTGTTTACGCCAGTGAAATAAAGAAACTGATTCAAAATAAGTGAAATTTAGATACATGCTACCCGTTACTAGCGATTTTTTCCTCAGAACTGATTTTGGCTACAACTGAAGTTTAAGTAACAAGCTGGAAAGACGCGTCTTTTCACAGCGTCATGTCAAGGTTCCCACTCCAGCGTAGTCATTATTATGCAGCAAACAAAAAATTTTTCAAGTAAATTCTTGTCCATCGTAGGATACCCAAAAACAATAAATCTCCTCTGTGAAACACTTTGGTGATAAATTACAAAAGGGACTTTTTTGAAGGTTTCACTGAACTTTGGTAAACTTTGTCGATTACTGCATTGCTTCATAGCAGGAATTTCACAGCTCTGCCTTCCTTCTGAGGTTAAAGTTCATTGTTAAGTCTGTTGTTCTGGAGTAACAGCCAGTGTGACTTCCTCTAAAAAAGTCTGTCTACCCGTACAGCATATAGTTTATCTTCTGTCACTTAACCATGTAATCAAAACTAATCCTGAAAGCCCTTTGCGTTGACTTATTTTAAAGCCCAATTTCTTCTAACATGAGTTTCTACTATAGCTCTTAATTCTGCCCTGCAGCAGTTGTAGTTCCTTTGCTTTTCGAAGCTGCTTTCTTATAAGTTTCGCACAGTCTACTCCTATAGCTTTTGGTAACTTATTCCTTTCGAAGTCTACATGCTTCTGACTACTACTATTCTACTCTCCAGCAGTGCGGTTTCATTTGCCTTCTTTCGGCAGTTTTTTCAAACTTCTTTTGCCATCAACCCTTCACTTATTTATTCCCTCTAACTGTCCCATTTGGTGGAGGAAGGCTCTACAGCTCAGCGAACACTGATGGAAATTAGCCTGAACTGTTTTCGACACCAAAACCAGTTACATTTTAGAAAATAATTTCTACTTTTCAAGCTTTACTCGTACAGAGACTCATCACCTCCAAGTAATGAAGAAAAAGACAACTGACCAGTACAATAAGTATTGGAATGAAAAGAAAGGCCAGAAGAATTACTTGGAAACTCAACGTAACTTTTGAAGTTGCGTTTAAATTCTGTATACGGATCATCTTGTCGGCTTTGAGTGCTAACGAAGAGGCTTGTTTAAATAAGCAGCGACTTTAGCCATGAATTGGCACTTTGCCTTCATAATTGGCAATTTGTTTCTTGTACAATAGCATAGACAGTGGTATTGCGCTGCTGCAAGGCAACTGTTCTTGCAGTGAAACTTCTTTTCTGGGTGATATATTTGTCGAGTGGGCTGTATAAACTTTTTGTCTACAGGGTTACAATTTTTAAATTGCATATGGATTCTTAGCTTTTGTTGATGTAGCTTTTTGTTGCCACTAGCAGTGATTTGGGGTACTTGAGAAGCAATTGGGTATATATGCATATAATGTGCAAATTATATATGTAACTTCATGAAACTTGATTTTTTTTGTTATGGCCGTTGTATATTATTGCGCTTCTCTGACAATTTCGTCATAGCGAATTTAATTATAAAGAGTGATGGAATTAGCGTCAGTAACTTAACAAGCCTGCTTGGTGGTTCATTCGTTTTTTTTTTTTTTAGAATTATCCTCGTGCCAAGTAATGGGTTGAGCGAAGTTCATGGAAACGTTATGACCTTTTATTTGCCTCGGAGGCGCCTGTTACCTCTAGGAAAGTTATCTCTTTCAGCTGCCGTTGTTCTCTTCATATACTTTTGGTTGCCGATAGGAGACAAACCCGAAAAAGTACACCCAAGGCTGGTTTTTTTGAGTTGTGAGCGCTGTACAATTAGTAGCAGCACTCTTTGTAATTTTTCAGAACCGTACAAAGCTTGAATATTTTAAGAAGTAATTTTATTCAAAAAAATAAAAAAATACGGCTTTAGGTTCCCACCACAAACCCTACCAGCATATTCCTGTCCTTCTTCTGGTGCAGCATTCGAGAACTTTAATGAGTCTTTTCTGAAATCTTTTTGGAAAAATCACTCGCAGACTGATCAAAAAATTTTGGTTTTTGTGGAAACTCTTTACTCAAAACTCGGCAGGCAAATAGTCAATATTTTGAACGCAGCGAAAGTTTCATACAAGGTTAGCAAATTGTCATTTTTTTGGGATTCAAATCTGGTTTTAGTTCAGTTGCATTTTGATGTTTTTGTGATTTGCTTCCTCTCGTCTTTTTTTAATTTATTTTTTTGCTGCTTTAATTTTATGTAACGTTTTTTTTAGGTTTCTTTCTACTGATTTTAGAAAACTGATAGCCCTTTTTGTACTGATTTAAAAAAGATAAATTAAGAGCAGGATGAAAATGTTGTTATTTGCTTCTGAAGCAGTAATGATTTTGAAGTTCTTCTGAAAAGGCCGTTTTAGGTCGATTCACTGACGAAAAATGTTCCACTACTGGCAAATGCAAAGCGTGGTCGATTTGCTGTTATTATATTCGAAAACTATTACAAATATCTAAACTTACCATCTTGGAATCGTCAACTTTTGGATAAGTATTGCCGAGATTATGATGTGGGGTTGATTGGATTTTTAGCCAGTCACCCCACAGACTACATACGCCTTAAAATTAAGGATTCTTCACTAACGTTAAGACAGAAGCAGTATGCAACGAATTTCCGTTTTGACCGAAGATCTCATATTACTTATATCGCAAGGTCTGGGCCAGTGCTAGAGGTTGCAACTCCTCATAATGGTGATTGGGTGCTGTTTGAAAAGTCTGACGGTGTGTTCCTTAGGCTGTTTCTTAAGGTTTCTAGTTCAGCTCACAGAGTAGACTTGCTCTGCTGTGTATTTCTGATACTGATTTTTCTTAAAAATGGAACACTAAACATCTGAATTGTTTGGGCAGTGAGCCTGATTTTTTTGATTATCGTTTGGTTTTTTTTTATTAGGAAGGCTATAATTATCTGTTGTAAATGAATTTTTAATTGTTGTCTTTTCAGGTTACGAAAGTATCATCACTGCAGAAGATAATGAGGGTAATGAAAGAGCTGCCGTTATATGGGATCAGGGCAACTCAGATAAAATCCATCGAGTGCTGTTTGGTCATGGGCTTTCCTATTGGATGAATGAAGTGGCATTTATTGATTCGTTAAGGTTTCTTCTTTCTTAAAACTCATTTTTGTTTTGGTAAAATTTTTTTTCGTCGTTTTACAGAAACTCATCATTTAGGTTCATGAGTAAAGGTAAGTTTGACCTTGGACTAGATCGTTTCATTCAAATTGACGTCGATGATGTATTCGTTGGCGCGAGTGGAGGACGTATAATTCGTAGTGATGCTGATGCCCTGCTCGAGTCCCAAAATCGCTTGAGGAAAAAGATTGATAATTTTACCTACTGTCTTGGTTTTTCGGGCTATTACTTTCACAGCGGAGATCGTCTTGAAGATGGCGGCGATGAACGGCTTATTGGTGCGTGTCAGCATTTTGGTTGGAGTTAATAGAAGCTATAAAGTAATTTACAACAAACGCACGGAGTTCGGGAATTCAACCGGGGGGGGGGGGGGGGG
>UXUI01008861.1:4756-23152 GCA_900576705.1 Enterobius vermicularis
ATCTGTGGAGTCGTGACCGAATCGAGTGGCGTGAGGTGCAGTGATATGTGATACAGCACCTCAAAAGGAGCTTGGCAGTTTGTTCCCGTTAAGGGTAATAAAGAATATTTCCATGTAGCTGAACAACCACACTGACGTCACATTAATACTCATACTTCACTTCTTTCTCAGGTCGGAAAACCTGGAAGAAAAGCTGCATTAGCGCCAATTGGGCTGTCATAAGGCAGACGGATCAGGAGCCGATGAATAAGCCCGCACTTTCGAACGGAACCTGAGGGCGGTGGATAGTGTTCAGCAATTTGGGACCAGAGGTGGTAGAGCACATTGTCCCTATACACTTTTTTCCATACAAATTCGTCAATATACGAATTCCATAATGCCCTTTCCGTCCCATACCGCAAGTTATGACCCTCCTTGAACTTCTGCCATAGAGACACAATGCTATTTGTGTAAGCAGTGGTCTCGGGATCAATAAAGTGGAGACTGTGGTTAACAGTCTCATGCTGATGTCCCTATGACATGTCCTTGATGGTACTGTATGCAGCCCATTGATCAGACACTATAGTTGTGCCTGAAACAACATACTGCTCGATCAGTGGCAGAAGGGTAGCAGCATCTTGTCGCTCTACTGAAACGACGAAACACTTATTCGTCCCTCGCTCAATGCCCCAAAAACACCACTGCTTCTCTACGACCCTACTTCTGTTGTACTTTCTCCTAGTAAAGAGTGTCTCGTCAATCTCCAGTACCTTAACAGGGCTCCCGATCTTTGAAAGATGTTTTAGAAAATGTTCCGTGCAAACATCCTAAGATAATTGATGTAATCAAATAAAGTCAACTAAAATTGGAGGCAATGCAGCAGCATTACCACACCGTAAGGTTGGCAGATCCGTAACCAGAAGCTCCAGCACAAAAAGTTGGAGCGCTACCACCGCACCACACTACGACACCCATGCGAGCGTTTTAAGATACAAATAAACGTGTGAATAAACGAGTACAGCTTCGCTTTGCTCAACCCTGCTGCGCCGCCGCTGCCGTGCCCTTATCATTGCTGCTCTCTCCTTCACTGTCCCCTTCCCCAGCTTTCCCTCCAAAAAGCAGCTAGCCAATCAGCGCAATGGAGCCGTCAATCGGCAAGAGTGCCCATTACTATGCTTGATAACGTTCGGCTTGAAATAGACTTTCAGTCACTTGCAGAAATGCCAAAATGCTGCTTTAACCAGCGATTTTTTGCGACCCGCTATCATTAATCGCACTGTAAACCGTAATACTACAAAGACACCACCTTGTGACTTTAATATTTTGCACAAAAACTGTACTTCCAAAAGAGATATCTTTTTTAAAAAAATTTAAGACATCTTTTTTTAGAATAAACGTTTTGAATTTTTTATTTGATTTCACCTTCACGTAAAATTTGTTAGTATACATACCCACCACTTTTCGGAATTCAAAAGGGGCCAGCTTTCACAAAAAGCAAAATCATAATCCGTAGTAAATGAAAGAAACTAGTTTATCATGGTATTTGAGCGTAAACATAATTAATAAAATTGCCTTTTTTTGCATTTTAGAACAGTCTAACTTTGCCGCAACCGCGCTTTATGGAGTTTCACAGTCGGGTATCAAATGCTACAAATAGCCAAAAAAAAGAAAATAAAAAAACTCTGAGAGGCTGAGCAAAAAAGAGTGCAACTCTTTCAAGTCGGCCTTTCAGATTTCTTTTCATTTTTCAAAAAAAAAAAAAAGAAAAAAAAAAAAAAATGGCTCACGCAATGAATAATACATAATTTATATTTTATTATACACAATATACTTACTGAATATTACGCACATTTTCTAATTTAAATGTTACATATAATGTATCTTTTATAAGTATTAGATACGCGTATCATGTGTATTTCACATATTACAGTAATACCAATTATTTTGCACTGGCGAGACCGTGTTCAGCCACACATGAATGCCGCAAAAAGCGGCTATAAAAATCAGGTATGTTGTAAACGTGAACCAATTGTTCCAGAATTTATACTTCACTTCAAAATATCAACAAATTATTATTCAACAGAGTTGCAACAACTCCATCCCAGTGTTTTTTACTTCTAATATTTCATAGTTAACGAGGATGATCAATGAGGCACATTTAACTCATAAAGGGCAGGAAATAAAGACGCTGATGTGACAAACATTTTATACAACAACGTGTTTTGTAGATATAAAATGCGTGGAATACAAAAATCTTTAAACCCTCGTTCGAGGGGTCGGCAAAGAGTCTTACAACACTATAAAATGTTTGTTACATCGGCAAAGAAAGTCTTCTGAGCTCTTAGAATTGTGTCAATAGTGCACTCGCTAATTTTCGTTGCGCGAACGAACAAAGGCTACCTTATTGTTCATTTCTTAGAATTATGTGCTGTAGTCCCCTAGAAACAGAAAGTGTTAAGAAAAACCTTAAATCAGCAGCTGACCAGAAAAAGCATAAAGTTTTTAGATTTCTTTGCGATTCCAAAATGTACACCAGGGTTATAAGAGATTGTCTTTACTCCAGCCTTACACAACTTTGAGAGAATAAAACACGAAAAGCATGAAACGCTGGACTGACGGCTACTTCTTACAACTCTACAGAATAATGATTCGTTAACATTATTAAAGTACAACTTCCATAACAAATTTTCAGCGTTTAAAATATACCGCATTTTTCTAGCGGCCTTCAAAAGCAGCTCCTAATGACTTCGTCACTTTAAAATATTTAAGATTACTGTAAAATGGTAAGATTTTTTCAATTCTACATTATCCCTGCTCATAGCTTTTCATGCCGAAAAAATGCAACACCAAATCTTAGTTTTTTGTGAAGCAAAAAATTCTACACAAGATATGTCTGACGTGAAAAATTTGAAGGAACTTTTTTCTGTGCACGTTTAAAACTTTATTTTTTGTCTATAAGGTTTTTAAAAAAATTGAAATGTTTGGGCCATTTCATGCCAAATTGCACACCTTTGAACATTGCCTTCTCAAGTTTTTTTCATCTCTTGCCAGTCAGTAGAGTTTAAGCCAACATAAAGAAAGTCGTAAAGAAAACCTGGAAAAGTGACTTCTCCACCAAGTTACACCCCTCCAAATTTGCAAAATTTGCCAGGTTGCCGCCTGACATGCCTGTCATCAGAGCTTTTTAGTTTGACCCCTTCTTGATAGAATTTAACAATTTTTAATCCAGCGTATTCATGTCCTACACTTTAAAAAACAATGTTGAATAATTTAATTCCATTGAAAATACAGAAAAAAACAACAAAAACAACATTTTAAAAAGACCCAGAAAAACAAACGTGTCTTTAAATTTTTAGAAAGATAATTTTGTGTACAATTCTTGTCTCTGCAGCATATCAAAATTTGAAAATGATGATCTTTCGATGCAGAGTTCCGATCCAGGAAGAAATGTAAAACTGGAAAAAACCGACTTTTTTTACAGTTACTCCATGTATTTTACAGTGGCGAAATCATCTGAAGCCGCTTCTGGAGGCCGCAGCTGGCAGCTAAAAATATCGCGTTTGTTTTAAACGTTGAAAATTCGTTACCAAAATTGTATTTTGCTACAATAAAATTAACAAATTAGTATTCCGCAGAGTTGTAAGAGATAGCCTCCACTACAGCACTTCCTTCTTCTCTTGTTTTATCTCGTGAAAACTATGTAGTTATTAGACATTTTGGCCTCGCAAAGAAGTCTAAGAACTTACTGGTTTAAATGAGTAACAACTAATGGTCTAAAGTTCTTTTCAAAACTTTCTGAGTTTATGGAGATTCGAAACACATAATGTCAAAGAAAAACAAGTCGACTTGACGAAAATTTTAACGAGTACAAAACAAAGACAATTTCGAGAGCTGAGGAATCACAACATACAAAAACTATAAAAGGCTGGAGTAAAGACAATCTCTTATAACCCTGCAGAATAATAATTTGTCAATATTATAAAAGTATAGTACAACTTTAATACCAAATTTTCAACATTTAAAGTATACGGGTATTTGTAGCTGCCAGCTGCGACCTTTAGAAGCGGCTCCAGATGACTTCGCCATTGTAAAATGCATGAGATTACTGTAAAAATGGTAAGCTTTTTTCAGTTCCACATTCCTTCCTGGTTCGTGAGTTTCAATATCAAAAAGTCGCTATCACCAAATTTTGATATGTTGTAGAGAGAAGAATTGTACAAAAATATATTTTTTCTAAAAATTTAAAAACACGTTTTTTTCTATTCCTCTTTGAAATGTTGTTTTCATTCTGTCTTTCTGCATTTTTAGTCAAATTGAATTATTCAACAGTCTTTTGAAAGTCCAGGACATCAGAAGTTGCTGGGTCAAAAGTCTGTTAAGAACAGGCCAAATTGAAAAACTCCAAATATAGGCATGTCAGGCAGCAACCTGACAAATTTTGCAACTTTGTGGCGGTGTAACTTGGCGGGGTAATCACTTTTCC
The DNA here is from genome assembly GCA_900576705.1 of Enterobius vermicularis. Classification (NCBI taxonomy): domain Eukaryota; kingdom Metazoa; phylum Nematoda; class Chromadorea; order Rhabditida; family Oxyuridae; genus Enterobius; species Enterobius vermicularis. The sequence continues at coordinate 9,219 of UXUI01008861.1, forward strand.
AGGTTTTCTTCGGGGCTTCATTTATGTTGGCCTACACCCTATTAATTAGCAAAAAATGAAAAAAATCTGAGAGCCTGATGCTCAAAGGTCTCCGACTTGGCAAGAAATAGCCCATCTATAGTTGCGTTCATTTCAATTATATCTCTAAAAATACTGACGGGAAAATAAACTTGTTTTGGGAACGGCCCCAGCAAACTTGGCGCAGTACAACCGCGGTGTAAAGAGGTACCTCTACGTCAAGCCAGCAGACTCCGGAGAAATATGAGAACTTTTTGTATCACTCGTGTGTATGAGGTGTAACAAAGAGCCTTTGTTCAAACCGTTTGACCTGTGTGTTTTCAAAATTTCATTCTTTCTGACCTCCATTCTGCTGAGATTTTGGCAAAAATGTGAGATTTCTGCTAATATCTCAACAGACAATAGGCAGAAGAGAAAAGGAATTGGAATGCAAAGAGTTTAAACATCCGTAAACAAAATGGCATTGATAACACATCACGTGCTTAACCACAATAAAAATTTAGCAAACCTTTGCAAAGGTCACTTGGATAGCCTCCGGCTTCCTCTTCATAACGCAGTGCCATTGAGCCAAAACCGCTGAAGCTTCTCCAGAAGACTCCTTTGTTCGCAAAAAATTTTAACACAAATTGGGAATGACAACGCCTCTATACTCGAGTTTTATTTCTAAATATATTTCCAAGAATACTGGCGGGAAAGTGAACTTGTTTTCAAAACGGCTCCAGCAAACTTGGCGCGGTACAACTGCGGTGTAAAGAGGTACCTCCACATTAAGCCAGCAGACTCCGGAAAGGTACGCAAAACTTCTGCATTACTCGTGTGTATAAGGCGTGACAAAGGACTTTTGTTTGAAATTGTTTAACCTGTGGTGTTTTCAAAATTTCATGCTTTTTAACCTCCATTCTGCCGAGATTTTAGCAGAAATTGAGAGCGTGCTCGTTTTTTACACATTACCTCTCAACTTAATTACTTCAATAACTCAGTTAGTTGCGCTAAAACAACTGTCAGTTTTCTTATTGTAGGATTCTACGTAGTTAAGAATTACAGAATGTGTGAAGAAAATATAGGGTCTGGACCACTACGAGGGAAATAAGCCGTCTTAAAGTGGTAGTCGAAAAAAATCTCATTTAAAAATAATTAAAGAAGTATTTAAAAATAGTAGTAGAAAAGTAATAAACAGTGAAAAAAAAAAGCAGAAGATGAAAGAGGGATAGCAATACTACCAGTGTTGGCTTTTTTCCATTTCTTCGGAAAAAGTATGGTTTTTTTCCAAGCAAAAACTCGAGACTACTTTTGACACTTTTTGTCGACGGTCGTCGATGGGGACTACCATATCCGTCCTGCATAAGGTATATGCAAAAAATCAAAGGTAGTCCCAAATTTTGCTTGAAAAAAAAACCATCCTCTTTCCTAAAAAATGCAAAAGATAATCAATGCCAGAAGTATTGCTGTCCCTTTCATCTTCCGTTTCTTTTTTTCACTGTTTATTACTTTTGTGCTACTATTTCTAAATATTTTCCTAATTATTTGTCAATGAAATTTTTTCCGACTACCACTTTAAGACAGCTTATTTTCCCCGTAATGGTCCAGACCCTATATTTTCTTTACAAATTCTATAAGTCTTAACTACGTAGAATCCTACAATAAGAAAACTGACAGCTGTTTCAGCGCAGCTAACTGCATTATTGAAGCAGTTAAGTTAAAAGGTAATGCGTGAAAAACAAACACGCCCTCAAATTTCTGCTAAAATCTCGGCGAAATGGAGGTCAAAAAGCATGAAATTCCAAAAAAACACAGGTTGAACAGTTCTAAAGAAAAGCTCTTTGTTTCACCTTGTAAAGCTTTGCATACCTCTCCGGAGTCTGCTGGCTCAACGTAGAGGTACCTCTTTACACCGCAGTTGTACTGTTCCAAGTTTGCTGGAGCCATTCCTGAAACAATTTCATTCCCGCCAGTACTCTTGGAGATATAATTAAAAATGGATGCGACTATATCATGCATTTAAAAATTCAAGACATAAAAAATCTAACAAATAAAAAAGTTAAACTTTTTTAAAGTTTTTTAAAAATTTAAAAGAAATTTGAAAGTCAATTTTTTTCGACCTCCTGTAAATTAGCCTAGACTTTACTATTCAGCAAAAGTTTTTAAAGATTTAAGACGTGAAACAAAAAGTGTGCCGCTTAGCATGAAATGGCCCATATATATATAGGGGAATCCACTTCAAATTTGGTGTGAAATTTTTTGTAAGCAAATACCCTTTATTTTGGAAAGGTTACAGCGACTTTAATAAGATGCCAGTGTGCAATCCGAAGTGAGACATCCGACGTGAACTCCGTAAAAAAATGCTAAACTTCTAGGCAAGTTGTGTAAATGGTATCCCAACTATCGTTTACTATTTGTAAAGGTCTTAAATGTTCGTGTTTATAATTTCATGGTTCAATTTCTATTTTGAGCTGAGATTTTAGCCAAAATGTGAAAGTAATTTCAATCTTTACATATACTTTTTAACAGTATCACTATGATAACTTTCTTAAATGCCAACGTACCTTAATTTTTCTTTGGTTACTGTGAACTGTATACAAAGTATTTCAAGATAACATAGAATAAAGAAAGGTGGCAGCAGAGGTTCTTGAAAATGGAGGTCATGAAATAATAGGAGAAAAGGATACAGTCTCTTAGTAGATAAGGGAAATTTTAAAAGTACTACTAGAAAAGTAGCGAGCACTGAACTAAAACAGTCAGGGATGATGAGGAGAAAAAAGAAGTGTATTCTGCGCCTAATTTCTCAAATTTTTGTTTTAGCTGTTCTTCTTTCACTCAGGTTTAAAGAAGTACAAGAATACGTTTGCTTCTTTACGCAACTAAAAAATGCGCGTAAATGCTATTTTTATTCTTCTCCTTCTGTAATCCAGCTATCTGTAAATTAAAAAAAAAAAAGACAAAAAAAGTGGGGAAAAAAATGTAATGTAGATGACAAGAAAAGCCATGAGGTAAGTGAATTTAGAAGAATACCTAATATTGGGGAGAGCAAAAAGATGACAACAAGGGGAGCAGGAGCACGGCAACTGAACCGCCGCTACAGAGACTTAGGCCACTTTTGCAATTAACTTCTCTGTATACAGTCCAGTATTTGTAAAACGTTCTAGTGTATTTGCATGCATATGAAGTTGAAATAAACTTCTTCATTAAGAAAAATATGGAAAAAATGTATTGCTCTGAAAAAAAGAAACGAACCTCAACTGCACATTATGCAGAAAGAATAAAATAACCAAACTTAAAGTAAACCCAATTCTTTACCTGAATAGTGCAATATTTGAAAAACTGCTGCTGCCGCGTAAGCAATAATTTTATATATTCACATAAATACTTCCTAGAACCTAAAAATCAAAAAAAAAAATTGGTAGGTGCGTGTGCAAGTAAGTTATTTTTATTCGAGAAGTAACAAAACTAGTAATCTGAAAACTTGAACACGATAACACATCTCGGCTAATAAGTCAGCGAGGGAGCCAAACTTCAACTGAATTTCAGCAAGCAACTTGTTGCCAAAATTTTGCTAAGCAGAATGGTACTAAAATCACCAAAAACCTTCCACAGCAAAACTGATAAAAACGCCCCCATGAGAACCTAGATCAGCATTTGTCCACGTTGCCAGCCGGCCGTGTTACCATATTTCTCGGAAATAAACGCGTTGATAAATATACATACACGTTGATAGATAGGTAATTGTGCTTGTTCCCAATTTACGGCAAAAATCTTTTAGCAACCCAACAGGGTTTGGTGCAGTACGGCCGGATAGCAACAACAAACAAAAACGTTCGGTTGAGTTCAATTTAGAGCACTTTAACCTGGCTTATTTTAAGAAATCATTGAATCTTTTGGCATCGTTTCATCCGTCACGTTTATTGCTACATGAGGACTGCTGAGTTATACCGATTTTCGAGATCCTGGTCCAGGTAATTACTGAAATGTGATATAAGAGTAACATTGAGAAAGGCATATTGGAAGATGAGAGGCCTGTCACAATTTTGCACTATAATAATTTTCACAACATTCATTTCCCGTCTCAAGAGACTTCACAGGGAACGTCGAGATTACTGTTGGCACTGAAGTCTCTTGAAAGCAAAAAAGAACGTCGTAAAAATGTTTGACTCTCACTCGCTTACCATGCGGCTGAGTCGGACACAGATAAAGAGCGAGTGCAACTACCTGAACTGCTCAGTTAACTAGTGAAAATAAGACCTAATAAGTGTACATATGAGTTCTATAACGTAGAATGCCAGTGGTTCGTCCGCTGAACTGAGAACGCGTCACAAAATTCTTTTATGCGATTGTTGATCTAAGTGAGTCGTGAATCACATTTTGTGAAAGAAATCTGTACATCAGTAAAGCATTATCAAAAATGACACGTAACCAATCGACAAGTAAGCAAAAACTAACCAGATTACACCAACACAAATAATGGTCAGATCTTACCAGACTAAACGTTCACTGCAAAACAAACCTTAAAAAAAAGAATGCTCATTACAAATCTTGAATGATTGAACTGACTCCGGGAAACGACGCAGAAAGAACAGTGCTAAAGGGGCACAGGGCCGAATAATAATCATCAAATAATAAATCACCTTCGTGTGAATCTCAAAAAACAAAACTGAAAAAAGCACCGTTTCAAAGAAAATATACTTGATACCCGAAAACTTCTAAAAAGATCCAGTCCCAAAAATTACTGAATTTTTCGGGAAGATGAAAAGGCTAAACATAAAAGCTTATTATGCGGAGCACTAAGTCTTCAATGCAAGTTATTCTGTACAAACTAACCGGATGCAATTGTGGAAACTCATGTAAGTGTGATTTCAAACTTGCGATTTAGTTTCATTAATTCTAGGAGGCAATCTTTTGACCGTGAACGCCAAAGCTTTTCAGGAAGCAACGAAAAAAGGCGAACATAATGAATGAATGCTGGACTCTCAGCTTCCATGCAAGTCTAACAATGCTAAAAACAACCAAAACGGCGTAAGATAATTTAGAATTAACATGTAAATCTTCGTAAATCAGATGCGGCAAAACCCGAGAAATCCAATTCTCACTCCCACAGTTCCCACTAACATGATAGTGAAGAATCGCAAAACAGCAGTCATAACTGTTACTTAGAAACCATCTCAACTAAATTTTTTTTAGACAATTTGGATATTACTATAACTGAGTAACACACCTGCACGTCTCATTAATGACACTAAAAGAAAAACTGCTAGACATTACTCAACACCTTTCAAGTAGTAAAGTGAAATCTTTGAGACCATCACATCAAATTAGTTCAAAAACTTAACGAGCGACACCTGTTACTTTTATGCGGCAAAAAAACTTAATTTTTTTCCAAGATGTGTATTAACGAAGTTCCTGTAACACAAACTTCCTGTAACGTTAAAGCTTGAGGATGTGATGTCAAAACTTAAAAGGCTTCTGAAGAACATCTCAAAAACTATTTGATTTTCCGCAGAACTACCAGAAACAACTTCAAATAATCCTTGTGCCACTGCTGGCTTAAAAGTGACATAGTGTTACCTTAATATATAATGGTTTTTACCGCTTAAATGCCTCCCAAAGTAACCAAAAAAACATTGGATTTACTGATTACCCAGCACTCAAACAAGAACCAACCTCTCGAAACAAACTCCGCCATCGTTAGCAGAATTTTACAACTGCCAAATCATCAAAATGAAAAAAGTTTGTCTTCAAGGTCCCAAACAGCACTGAGATGAAACTGACAAGTCGTTACCAGTAAAAGTACTGTTAAATTACTATTATTTTCTAGACTAGGAAAAACAAGAATTTTCGTTCTTAGGTAAAACCCACCCTCAAATTCAAAGCTACTTATATCTAAACTAAGAGGCAGGAAAAGCGCATTGTTTCTGCATCTCGATAACACAGAAGAAACTATTCAAATCAAAGCTTATTTATCAGACTTGTCAAAATGCCGGACGATTTCAGTCACCAAGTCGTGATGCGCTTTTACAATGTTATCCCAACCAGCTGTTGAAGTAATATTCCGAGGATGCTGTATAATATATTCAACAGCCCGCTGTCGCAATCTTTGGGCTCTATAAACATCAGATATAACAAGAAGATCGCATGCATTCTCGTAAGACAGAGCCTAAAAGCAGAAACGTAATTCATAAAAGAAAACAAAACTGTACAATCGATTAAACTAAGTTTAATTTAAAACACTTTTGCTATTTTCAAGTATAAACCAGCCACAGGAACAAAGAAGAAAGTCCCTCACAAACTTGTTGTTGAATAACAATGTATCAAATCTTCATATCTCCTATCACCTATTAACACTACATATAAAATACCGTACAATTTTGTTAAAAGTGGCAGCTGTTAACACAAGCAAAGCTATTTCTTATTTCAACCATGGTAAATTTACTAATATTTGAAAGGGGCCGTAAAAATCAATGAAGCAGACAGGATCGCAGAGATAAGGACAAGGAAACTGCGGGTAAAGAGAAGCTTTCGCAATACACTGTTTTAATTTTACCAAAAAGCTTGCACTTTATAAACTGTTTAAAGTATAGAGGATCAAAAATTTACTTTTGCGAAACAAATTTAAAGATCCAGATCTGACTGAACTATACGGTTAGCCTCCAACAGCGGAAAAAATTGGAATTGAAAAATGTGAAGCAAAAAATACGCAGTTTCCAAAACCGCATGAACTTAATTTTCATCTTTTTCACAGATTAAAATTCGAATATGTCGCTTTCAATGCTGCAAATTATCTTCTTGAAGCTCTATAACCAAAACCATCACCCCAAAATGCCGAGAGCCGTCCCATATCAAATGCACTTTTATCCAATTCAATATAATTTTTTAAAAGCCTTCAATTAAGTAAAGCCTGATACTACATCCAGAAATTGATAGAAATTACCCAAAAAAATGTATTAGCTGCTGAGTTAGACTGAAGTAATAAAAAATGTTTAAAATGGCATTCCTAAGAGCACTGCAACTTTGGTAACCTAATTTTAAAAAGCTCTAATTCATCCGATAACATATCTCCCACACTTCAAAGAAATACTGATTTGGTCATTCTTACATAACTTTCAAAGACTACAGCAAAAAAAACCTTGACCGCCTATACTTGAGAGAACTAATGTTAAATTTTTTTTACAAGTGTCTTTTTATATATAAACTTAGTCTCACAACTGTTCCTTTACAAGTAAACAGATTATAGAACGATAAGTGGTGTGAAACTGCTAAATTCTTCGTCTCAAAACCCATGCAGCTCCTTCACGTCTCGGCAACCAATCAGTCCACAGCATAAGTACTATCTTCGTAGATCGAAACCTTTGAAAAAGAGTTAAAAAGAAAAAAGACTTTGCATGTTCGTTCTGTTGTTTACTGTTTTTTAAATCTTCAAAAAAGATGCTTAATAACTCTAGGTATTTATAAAACAAATATTCACGTAAAATTATTCGCTTTAGATTTAAAACTCTAATTTCCAATTCGTGATAGTGCTTCCATATTAATTATTCGAAAAACAAACCATAAAATACTTATTTTAAAATGTATTGAAAAGTGCCACCAAATGCACCCAAAATGCAGTAAATTTGCAGTAGTTCAGAATTTTATATTAGTTCAAACGTCGCCATTTTAACAAAAATTCATCTTTCTTGTGCTCTAAAAAAAACAAATTCAGCAGCCACTACAATTCTTTGAATAAGCCATCCCGAATTAGTAGCCCAATATACTTCAAATATAGTTACGAAAATTCGTCAATAAAGCACATGACGCGAAATGGCCGTTAAACTACAAGTCTAATTCCATCACAAAAAACGCAAGTTTCTAACAGCTTAGTTTGATTACAGCAACGAATCTAGAAAAAGTTCCAAAAGATAAAACCATAAACCCATTTTTTAGTTCCACACCTTCAGTGACTTAGTAACCTTTATCATCAGAAGAGAAAGAACACATGTACCTGTACTAAAGCCCTTTCGCACCTACTCTTCAGTTCCTCCAGCCCATACTTATCAGCAGCTATTAGTAAATCAGATGCGAAAGAAAATTCACTGAAATCCTTCATGCAGCGACCACAGTAAATAAAGTTCAGCATTTCATTCACAGTGTCGTAATCAATGTCTTCGATAACGACAACACCCTAAATGAACTTGAATAGCAAACAAAAAAACCCAAAAACTTAATTAAACAGCTCGCTAAAAAATACCGTTTTAGCTTCATTTGTATCTTCGTGAGTACATAACATAGCAGCAAAAACTGGAGAACGGGCCGCCAGTACCGCGCGATGAGCTTTTATTTCTTTACCTTGTACTTTAATAACAAAATCCGTTAAAACACCATCCCTAAGCATCTTCATGTAATCGTCTCGTAATGCTAGATCCCCTGCGTTCTGAAATAATTAGAAACCAAAAAAGATGAAGTGATATTTACGAGCAAAACTTCTTAACAAATACATAATTTCTAATTCTGAGCATACACGAATGTCAACTACGGTTGCCAAATCGTCAATGGTCGTTGTCACCGTTTCAACAGCCACATCAATTTCAACATTTACAATAATTGAATCACTGGGTAAAATCTGAGGAAAAAGAACATCACGTTTGATATACGAAACATAATCAGAATGAGACGGATTGGGATGTATCCGCATTTCAATTTCTTTCATTTCATGCGTTCGCAAAATAAATCTGGAAGAAAAAAACCAATGAGCCTAACAACTTTTCCACAGAATAAGAGACGATTTTTAAAAATGCAACATATTAATCAGTTTGAGCATGAACCAACTGTGCATAAAAGTGGTTTCTTTCGCAAAATGTAGAAAATTACCTCGATTTAAAACCAATTTTTCCATTCTTCGTGCAAGAACTAGTTGTATTGTTCACGACCCTATTAAGGCAAAGGAAAACAAAGTCCTTGTTATTCTCCCCATTACCTTTTGGATATATTTTTATTGACCATGTTAACGTATCCTCTCCTCGATGCAAATGAACAAAGTTCTCCAGATATTCCTGGTAACAGTGAGAGAAGTTTTTTACAGTCCAACTATGTTTCACGTGCTGAAAACAAATGGGTGTATACCCGCGAATAAAAATAATAAAATAACAGATTCTTCCAAAGGACCCTCACTTCGCACTAACCTCTACTTTAATCTCTGTTTGAGAAGAGTTCGAAGGATGTAAACTTAAAGCTGAACATGACTCGACAGGCATACTAAACTCTGAATTCGACGGCTCCATCTGCAACAGCTTAAAAAATAAAAACCGAACATGCGAATAAAAACAGAAAAGACATGAATTTACAGTTAATTACATTCTTGTATAAAAGCACCATTAGGATATGAGCCCTGAAGATTTATAGTGGCTATAACACTGCATAGCAATAAAGTTTACTCAATAAATCCAAAATCGCTGACAAAAAACATGTAGGAACACACACTCCATGACACCATAAAACTAGAAATAACCATCAGGAAGATAATTTTTTAACATCCAGCGGAATAACAATGACTATTAAACTTATCGGCAGTGCTTCAGCTTCAAAAGTAAGAAAAGGAAACAGAAGGATATATATCAACTCGTAACTCAACAAGCTGAGCAAAAACAACAATGATACACGTATGACAGTAATGAACCAAGAACCGCCTATATGACAGCAATCTTAAGAAAAATATAGAATTCTTTCGTAATAAAAACAGCAACGCAGCGGAATCAAAATAATAGTAGCATTTATTAAGACCTGCAACATTCCCGAAATAGACAAGTACGCATTAATAAAGCGAACGAAAAAGACCTAAGAGAGGTCGAGAGCTGAGGAGTAAGAGCACTGACGACGGATGATAGGAGGAGGAGCAGATGCAAAAAGTTGCGACCAGTTCAACGGCGAAGTGATTTCTGGTGGTATCAAAGGAGATAGACGAGCAGGAGCATTATCTGCCAACAAACGACCCTGAAGCCACTCACGGTATCTGATATGTTTTTCTGAGATTACAAAAACGAAAGCAAGCAGCGAGCCTTTGTAACCACTCCACCATTTACAACGACCAGTACTAGCGCAAACAAAAACGCTGCTCAAGATCCACAAAGCCTGCTCAAAAGCTTGACGAACACACATGAAGTTATGAGAGGAATGTCCGATATCATTTTCTAAAAAAGAGCTAAATGAAGAGTAACTAATCATAGAAATGGAACTTTCAAACAAAACTGAATAATACAATAACTTCCCGAAATATCAAATAACATAAAAATTAATCTCAAGGATCAGATCTGATACAGTAAAAAACATGTTCTAAAAAAAACCTGGCTGCAGCGGATCCTCTATGCATAAAAGAGATCCTGAAACTCTACTCATTTGTCTTCGAAGTTCTTCTCTAAGCGGGTAAGAGCCTCCATCAGAAATTCTAATAGCAAGTTTTACATAGTTAAAATCTTGACCGTAAAACTGAAAAAACTTAAGCAGCACAAGACCCATGTTTACTTCTTTCATCGTCTTTTTCCTATAGTCTTCAGACGAACCAATCTACAAAGTGGAAACCTTTAAAGCAATAACTCAAGGCAAAAAAGAAATGATAAAAAAAACTTGCAAAACTAAAGACTAGAGGATTACCTGGAGAAAATTGATGATTAGTAAAACGAGCCCATATGAAGAAAGTCCGCCTGTAAAAGTCTAAAAAACTCTAGAAAATATTTAGAGAAAATTACTAGCGTTCACTTTTACTCAGAAATGACTTCAGACCCTGATAAAAACGGCCATTTTTCATTTTCAACACTCTTGCGGTGGAAGAAAGAAAGGGGAGAGGATTTTGGAGGCTTACGAGTCCTGCAGTCTCCACCCGTCAAAACCCTCCAGGAGGTAATGAGGGCAAATCGTATCAAAGTGGTTAACTTTCACTGCACTTGGCAGTCCTCTATGAATTGGTGAAAAAGTATTTAAACATATTTTGATACTCCGACAAGGATCCTATGACGCTTTTTCTCTGTTAAGAGTATAGGATGTTACTACAAAACAAGCTAAAGTGCGAAGCAAGACGAAAATTGAGAAATCATTGAAATCATAGTTTTTTGAAGGCTAGTATATATTTACCCTTTTTCTTTTTCTCTAAATAATTTACGAAAATTTTGTTAGCCAATTCCACGCTTATCATAACCTCAGAACGATAATTCCGAAAGGATTAAAAGTAGAATAGTTCCGAAAAAATACGATTCTTCGAATTCTTCTTAAATAGCCAAGAAGAAAGTAAAGATCTCTTACAAAAAGAGTCTCTTCAATCCCGCCTCGTCATAAGACGCTCCCGAGAGAAATAATTTTATCACTTATTAAACTAATGGCCTAACATACTCCCATCCTCGTTATTTCCACGAGAATTACAAGTAAAACACTGGCTGAAAACAAACAAGTGTACATTAGAGGTTCAAAAACCCAACCTGGTTCAAATTTCGTTCAACCAAAAACTGTTTCAGTATAAATACCAAAGGTTCCAAAAGGGGATAAGAAATCCTCATCTCATTTATGTAATCAGCAGCTCTTAAACCTTGTGCAGTATTAAACGATATATCAAGAAAAATTTCTGTATCCGCATCAACCATTTTAACAATAGGTACAGAAGCAGTATCCACCACTACTATATTTTCTGCCATCCCAGAACTCCTGAAAATAAAACGACTGATTAATCACAATAAGTAATAACAACACATTTTAAAAATCCACTTCTTTCGTTGCTGCCTTCAGGATGAATAGAAACTACTTGATATAGTCTTCAATTTTTTAACAACCTACTCGGCTACTGTAGAAATTACAAAGCAACTAACTTTTCGAATATGATTTACCAAGTACTGAAATAAACTTTACCGCAAAAAAAGTCTATGGCATCTTCATATTCACTTATAACTAACCGAAGTTCTTTAGCCGTTCTCTCAAGATAATCGGGAGGTAATGTGTTGTCTTCTACAAGGACATCAATGTCAGAAGTTGGCAGAAACAGTCCTGTGTGAAGGCTACCAAATGGGCGAATTTTTGCGTCCGGCCACAACCTCAGCAATACCTTCTTTATTCTATTAAAAACGCTAAATCGAAGAACCCGTTCTAACGGCCACGGTTTAAGCCAGTCATATAAATCAACAAACTCCTCGTGAAGACTATAAGAACCAATTTATAGCGACTACTAGCATATATACCATCCAAGTTTCATAGAATATTGAAAAGTGAAATTTTCTGCATTGCGAACAACGAAAAAACAAAAAATTTTTGAAAAATTTTAAACGTCCCATCTGGACTTCGCCGAGGGAAAAAAAACATATATAAAACTGGAAAGAACATGCCCCTCTAAAGACACTTCATATTCCCGTTTGCACCACGGCGGGGAAAGAGAATTTTGAGGCCACTGAACGCTACAGCTAGGAACTGCATCAAAAGAAGATTCGTCGTCTGAACTGCACCTGGAATGAAGACGTACCGCAAAAGTTCATCACAGAACGGTTCTGTGATTATCGCCAGTACTCCTTCACTGTTATTTTTAATAGAATTCCAAAAACTTCAATTACGAACCGCTATATGACTTATTTCTCATACTCTCGAATAGAAAAACAAGCTCCCTTCATCCCTACGTAAACTGAACGCAATTTGAAAAGATTTAAAAACGTGGTAATAACTGCTAGTACAGCAAAACTCTCGTCCGTTGCGGGAAATAAATTGGCAAACAAGTGTTTTAAAAATTCCAAATAAAAGTTTTGTATGGGCTCAAAGTGCAGGCTTTGACGTACTGAAGAAGAAAATTTAGATTGCTATCAGAAGAACAAACTTACGACAATTGAGTATTTTATTTTAAAAACAAGAACCATCAAACGGCCAGATTACATACAGTGTGTCTGAATCTGAAAATACATCTGCTTCCTCCGAAACGCTTTTAACTGGTCGAATAAGGGAACTGTCATCTTTTGGCACACCTCCTAAATATTTACGAAGATTAATAAGTTTTAGCGGATAGAAATGGAAATAAATATAACAAGACCTTTCAATCCAAGCGGCGTTTCAAAGAAGAAATCATTTTAAAAGAAAAGAGGCTTGCTCAAGCGTCCCGTAGGAAAGGGATGAGAGTAACTAGGGATAATGCAACCTGGAACTAAAGTACCTCAAGGTTCGTAACACTGCTGGGCAACTCTACTACCTAAATTTCTTACAAACGGAACACTGTTTTTTTCTCTCCCAACCGTCTCCACCGCCATCTTTGAAACAGTCTTCCCCCAGTCTTCAGCAAGTGTTATTTGAAAAACTGCCTAATTCTGCTGGAAAACAGCACGAATGAACATGATTTGGAGCGATAAACATTAAAATATTAAGTTCAAAACTCGTTCGTTATACGTTCGTTTGCCAGATGGAATAGTTTTCTGATAATTTTTCTCAACAGTTTTGAACACGTTAATTCTGCAGAATAAAAAACATGAAGAGAAATCTGACCACTCAATTCTTCTTCCATCACTTATCCTTTGAAACGTAGGCCGGTAGTGTAAAGAAACTGATACGCAACAAATCCTGCCTTTCCTCTTCCGAATGGGATACTCCTCCGTTGGTTGGACCGTAGCCTGGCTTCTAAAATTATCAATCTTTAAATTATTACTCTTCTTTTCAAAAACTTGAAAAGCGACAAAAATACAAAAACGCAACAATAAATTTTAACAATGAATCATGCAAAACTAAATTTTGTACAATACAAGAAAAACGTTTACTTATTAGATTAATTCTCTTAACCATCACACTTAAAAGACACAGCAACAGTTAAAAAATTACCAAAAAATTTATAAGGAATCGCGTACATTCATCAGCCACCAGAAACCGTAACCAAAACAATTGCTTCAATAAAGGCGAAGAGGCAAAGGAAAAACATTTAGAAAAGGTTTACTGCGAAACAAAAAAAAAAA
>UXUI01008862.1:0-10022 GCA_900576705.1 Enterobius vermicularis
CAAAAATTTTACAGAAGTACTAAAGCTGGTGTTAAAAATTAATTAAAAGAGAAGAAAAAACGATGAGATTTTTGCATCCACTAATTCAACGTCTAAGTGTTACAAAGCAAAAAAAGTAGTCTATTCCAAATATTTATAACAGTTTTTTCCTTTAATTATTATTTTTTTTCATTTAACTTTTTGGGAAAGAATACTTAGCAAATTTTAACATTCAGATAAACCAGAAAATGTTACTAGATAAAAGGTATTCAGATAGAAAAGAAGAAAAAGTGCAATAGTCAAACAGTGTTGATTATTTTGCAACAGAACTGTGATTGTGGATTTAATTAAGCCAAAAAAAAGAAACCCAACTATACGGTTATTTTACAGTTCAATCGGCATAGAATAATTAAAAGTAAACCAAATAGATGATAATAATAATAACAACAACAACAACAACAATTTTATGAATAAATAAGGTATAAGAAGCAAAAAAAAGGAAATGCTGCTCATGAAAAAAATTCGTCGAATAATTATCACTTAAATGAATGAAAACGACAGTGTTTTTCTGTCCTGGCAAACTGCCAACCGCTTAAAACAAGCGTTTCAATTTTTGCCTAATAGCTGTAAACTAAAAAAAAATGGCGCTTTAGTCTCGCTGTGACACTGTTCTACCAGTTGACCGGCGGCTTCGCAAATTTTCGGTCCTACAGTTACAACTGTTGTTATCAGCAGAAGTTGGTGTTAAAACAGAAGTGATAATACCTGTATATGTAGAAACTGTTGTGTAAAGAAACATTTAACGTTGGCATAATCTTTATATCTATTTTTATTTTTATTTTTTGCTTTATTTTTCGCTCTACGTATAAAACGCTCATAAGTTTGGTAAGTACTTTTTTCCTCCCTTGTTAACACTTTTGTTCATTATTTTTGTTGACATAAATTTATTTGTTTAATTTTATTTATTTATTTTTTTCTTTTGTAATTACTGTTTAAAGAAACAAGCCAAACGTTGTACCGACTGTAAATAAAATTGAAACATTTTTCAAAAAATGCTCTACCTTGCTGAACATATTCGAACTAAAAAAAATAACTCATTTGAGAAAACCGTGTTTAGCGGTTATTACAGTGTTGTTCAGTTAAGATTTGATTTTAAATGCTGTCTGTATTTTGAGGTTATCTTTTACGCTATTTGCGAAATTTAGTCACCATTCAAATTGGTGAAGATTTTGATAAAGAATGACAGATTTTTAAATTAAACTTTAAATAGTTAAGGCGAAATTTTAATTTTCTAATAAATCGAATTATATAACTGATTTCAGATGTCAAACCATGTTTATACGATCGCCTCTAAAATTATGCTGTACAGTTTCTAAAGCAATAGTCTGGCGAGAATTAATTTTTCGGATATCTGCAACTTTAGGATCTACAGTACCCCGGCCAAAACAGGCTGCAGAAGAAACTTCCGTTTTTTCATCAGCTTATCTTGTGAAGAAAGCTCCGTTGTCATGGCAGCCATATTTGAAACTAATGCGTGTTGATAAGCCTACAGGTAATAATTGTATCATTAGCTTCAAAATGTTCAAATTGTTTATCGCTTGTTCTTTTTTAACGAATAAAACGTGAGTTTTGCTATGGTTCAATTTTTAAAAGTTTTTAAATTTCAGCGTTTGTTAGATGTAATCATCCTTTAACGCAATTAAAATGCTGTATCTACTAGATCCTGTCGTTCTTCTTATCTGGCTTTTATTGTCTGTCTTGTTAGTCTAAAATTTTAACTGAGCCTTGCAGGCACGTGGTTACTGTTCTGGCCATGTGCGTGGTCTATTGGATTAGCAGCACCGGCTGGTGCATGGCCAAATCTTCAAGTTTTGGCACTTTTTGGCGCTGGATCGTTTCTTATGCGTGCAGGAGGATGCGTGATAAATGATATACTTGATCAGAAACAGGATAAAATGGTTGTGCTTTTATTCACAACTTTAGTACTTGATTATGGGGATGAATTTCATCAGTTTTTTTTTTAAAATAAATGGCAGAACTCGAGCCAATAAAGGATGAATTTATCAAATAAGCTGCCTTTTTACTTTTGTCATTTTGATAATTATTTAAGGTAGAAAGGACAAGAAATAGACCTTTACCTAGTGGGCAACTTACAAACAAGGATGCAGTTATCACATTAGGTTTTCTTCTCTCCGGTTCTCTTGCAGTTCTTCTGCAGTTCAATTGGTTCAGGTACTTTTCGTTCGTTGTGTTTCTTGAGTTTCCACCTAAATTTCTGCAGTTTTGTTTTGCGTAGATAACTACGATCTACAAAAATTGTGAGTAACTACATTGTCTTTTCTGACGAAGTTCAGCCCTTGTACTTCCTAATTTTTGTATAAAAAATATTTTGTTTAAAGAATACGAAACAGGAAAGATACAAGAAAGTTAGTCAGACGTTAACGCAGTATTTCATTTGCAGTGTGGCGGTTGGAGCGTCGTCTTTGATATTTGCTTTATTGTACCCTTTCGCAAAAAGATGGACGTACTGGCCTCAAGTCGTTTTAGGTATCTCTTATCATTTTAATCAGACGAGTTTGCAAACGTTCGAGGACGTTTAGGTACAATCGTTTTGGGGTTACTCTTTTCAGTAATGGGTTTTTAAAGTAGGTGTTAATTAACAAATACTTTAACTTGGTAACACTATGGAATTTGCTTTTTCTTCTTGACTTATTTATGCAAAATGATGATGTCATAAAAAATTGTCAACCACTGTTTTTCCTAGTATTCAAATACATTATTGAAAATAGCACTTAAAAACTTGCTTTCGGCTCTATAAATGTGTTAATTCTACGGACACTCGTAAAATACATCGGAAAAGGTGGGAGCACTACCAAAGTTTTTCAGGAATAACCTTAAATTACGGTGTTTTGATCTCGTGGGCTCATTTGCTTCCAAATAATTTTCTGCAAGTCACACCCTTATTTGTTGCTACTGTAATACATACTATTATTTACGATTCTATTTACAGTCACCAGGTATATCGTGGTCCGTTTCGGGATTTTGATGCTTTGAAGTTTTTTTAAAGATACTCGTTACTGCTTTGACATTTTTTTCTTACCTTATTTACTGTTTTTCTTAACTTCTAAATGCTAACTGCTTTTAAATTTTACTTTTTAAGTGTCTATTAAATAAATACTGTTATGAAGGCAGTGGCACCCTGGGGATGTGTGAAGGTGTTTAATGGGTCTAGTTTTTTTATACTTTCACCAATCTTGTTTTTGCTTCGGCTTAATAATTTTATGTTATCTGCCAAAAACTAACTTTTAAATGTTGGTCTAACCAGCTAACATTCAAATAGACAAATATTAAGTGACTAGCTTTAATCCGACTTTGCCATCACGTGCAGGTTTTGCTTTCAACTACGGTGTGATCCTCGGTTGGGCGGCAATTAAAAACAGCTTTGATTTGGTAATTATGCCTTTTTATATTGGTCTCATCGCTTGGACCGTGGTTTATGACACTATATACGCGCTTCAGGTCAACAAATTCATTGGCAGTGTTTTTGATTGATTTTGAAACTAACAGCCTAAAAGTTTAGTTTTAGCAAGAAGTCTGGCCTGCTCACATCTTGCCACTAACCCAGTTATGCACAAATTGCTACATGAATGAAATAACGCTTGGTTCTCTCCTTTCATATATGCCTTTTTGATAGTTTACACCAAACTTGGGTTTTTTACAACTTATAACTTGTCTAATCGAAGGTATATTGCTTTAGGACAAGATAGATGATGTTATTGCTGGCGTCAAATCAACTGCGCTTTTATGGGGAGATCAAACAAAGTATTGGCTAACAGGTTTTGCTTCACTCGCAACTGGCCTACTTTGTGTCAGTGGCATTATTACTCACCAAACCTGGCCTTATTATCTGGGGTTAGCTGGAACCGCAGCGCATCTAGGCTGGCAAATTGGAACGCTAAAGATTGATGAGCCCGCAGACTGCTGGAGTAAATTCAAAAGTAACCAGGTTTGCATTAAAAACTAATATTTTATTCATCATGCGTACTTTACAGTGAAGTAATTGTTGTAATTTGCGAATTCCGTTGGACAAAGTATATAACTTATTTTCTTGAAATCTCATATAAAACCGAACCTCCCAGGAAATTTGTTGGAGACGGCAATAAAGAGTACTACGTAATAGGAAGAGTACTGTCCCAAGCAGAAATTTAACAGTCCGAATTTTTGCAGAAATCCGCGTGATATCCTTTATCCGGTAGTCCGGTTATATCATAGTGCTCAGTGAAGCATTCCGAGGCTACTTCAACATTAGCATTTGCTTTCTCCAACTAAACTTCCTGGCTCAAGTTCCACACTAAATGATATTTTACATAGTCATAATTCATTTTATCTCACTTGGTTGCTCATTTGCAGTGGATGGGAGCAATACTGTTCATTGGCATAGTTTGTGGGAACCTACTGAAAACTAAGGACACAGTACAGGAAGAGTGTAGCACCGAAGAAGCACAAATGGAGGACACATTTGAAGCCATAGAAAGCTAATGCCTATTGTGCCACGTAAAATACTTGTCTGTTTCAATCAGGGCTATGTCATGATCTTCTGAACTTAATCTTCTGTTGAGTGCTTTCTCAGAAATACTTCCACAGAATGGCACAATATAGATTCTGCCTGACTGATCTCCATTCTATTCGAAAACAAATTTTTTCTCCCGCTAGTAAATTCGATCTTCTAATCTTTCTTCCCAAGAAAACAATTTATTAGAAAGCTTATTGTGTTTTACAACATGTTCCGCACTTGGCATGCAATTCGTGCTCACTACTCAGAACGTCATCTCACGAGAAGAGACAAAGTGCTAACGAGCTAGAGGCAAAAGTTTATTCCTTTTGAAGTCTTCCAACCGGTGAGTGTATATCTGTCACTGTCTTGAAAATACTATGATGGCGATGCTTACGTCATCGCTGGAAGTTGTTTTTGTTTCATACAAAGACGAGCAATCAAGCCGGACAATTGAAGAAGCGTTGAAAGTCCTTCCACAACTCGGATATGACACAATCCAATTTCCTGAACATTACAGTCCCTTTGTTATATTTAAAAAGACAACGGTAGAAAGAGCCTTGAAAAAAACTTCTTGTGCTTTAACTTTGCAAAGTCGATAATGAAAAGGGAACCTTAATATATTCCATCTTGAGGTACTCAGGTACATCAGCGACCTTGCACATCCTGAACATGTTCGTGAGGATATCTTCTGGTGCATAACCCATCCGATAAAGGTTGTGGATAATACTTCCTGCTTCAAAAATCTTTTCCTTCACACACAGTTCAATCATTTGCTTGATCATTTCTGGGTGTGGTTCATCACAAACCTGTTCCAAAAAGCAGCACATTAACACGTGATTCTTCTATTTAGCTTTACTGTAGTCAGCACTTGAATGTTTTTAAAAACAGAGCTAAGTGTTCCGTAGCCACAATAGTAAGACACCTTAAAAACATTCTCGGCAACCACTCGTTTGAAGCCGGAGACAGTACACTGCAAATTATTCAACGCCTGTAAATGTAATCAGCGGTAAATAATGAGTTAAAAATAGCAACTGCAGCAATTTTTGTCAGGAAACCTGATAAATAATTTGTAAGGTATCTAGTAAAAAGAAAAATAATGAATAGTTCTAAGATAACTCCTGAATAACACTGGAAACTCATGTTTTTACATTCACCGGACCTCCATCCAATCTATCCAGTAAAAAATATAAACTGATATTGCCTTGGTCTGAACACAGCACCAATATTTTTTAAGACCAACAAAAAGCAATTACTTATCAGCAGAAACAAAATTTAATTTCTTTTCAAAGTGCCTGAAACTACAAAACGCTAGACCTATATAAGAAAAAAAGAATCCCTGCCTAATATCTAGAGGGACGGTTGGAACTGTGAACGTATTTTTGAATTTCTAATTGCATGGATCGTTTTGAAGCCATAGCAGTTCCAAAAACCTTTCTATATAAGAATCTATACCTGACGCATATCCCCCTGAGCTGTAAAAACAATAGCTTCAAGCCCATTATCGTCATACTCCACTTTCTCCGCTTCACAAACAGTTAAAAGTCTCTTGGCAATATCTTCGTCTTCAAGCCTTGTGTATCGGATAAGGGCACAGCGAGACTGTATGGGTTCTAAAGAAACAATGAAAAGAACTGTAATTTTACCAAATTTTTTTTCCAGAGAACGAACCTATCACATTACTCATTCTCAAAGAGGAAATAAGATGCCCGCTAGAACTCATTTTCCAGAGCATAAAAGAAACCATTCCCTTGTGCACCGTCAACACTTAAATCTCTCTTTGTCGAATACGTTAAATCTTAAAATAAAAAATACAACTCACAATTTCTAAAGTTTGAATTTGAGGAAATTCAAAAAACAAATCCGAAGATACTTACTGATTACCATTAGTCTATTATACTTACCAATAATTTTTTCTGACTGGTTGCACGCCAAAGCAAAACGAGTGGTGCGACTGTACACTTCCATTGTTCTCCTGAGAGCTTGCTGTGCACCCTCAGTCATCGAATCTGCTTCATCCAAGATAATGATTTTATGCCTGCCTTCTGGTAATCCTACTTTCGTTTGTGCAAATGTCTTTATTTTGTTGCGAACAACGTCAATCCCTCTAAAACTTAACTTCATTCACAAAATATCAAACGTCAGCTTACTGCCTTCAGCAAAACTCGAGTTGTTATATCATTCCAAAAATTTACTGGTATTCCATCGATACGGACCACGGAATCAGATATATCTAACTGGAAAATCGCATGTGCATTATTATCCGCTGACGCCTACTAACGCACGCATTTTCCAAAGTTTGAATCAATTTTCAACCATTCTCTTAAGAAATAAAAGCGCGGAAATATACAAATTATTCGCCATCTTATTAAAGGTACTGTTCTATAACAACCACAGTTAAACAGTCTGAAGGTTGGAAGTAAAAGCTAGACTTTTTTTAAAGATCAGTTACTAAAGATGGACGAGACAAGCTGAAATGAAACTAAAGTACGACAGCTGCATAATGAACGCACTAAATTTTTGGTAGGTATTAAAAATCTGCAGAACAATTATCGGAATAAATAAAAAATTATTCTCAATTTCAGTGAAACGCAAGATCAGATATAAGCGCTCAAACAAAAAAGAAATTATTATGAATAAAAATCTACCACTCGCCAAATTTTAATTCTTACAAAAACTAAATTTGTCGTGAACCATCTTAAAAAGCAATAAGAAAAGTAAACCATATAAAGGTAATTTTTTCAAAAATAAGGGACTTTCAATAGAACATGTGCCAGAAAAGGATCAAAAATTCCTGTTATCGCACTCATTGTCAAGCTCAAAAAGTTCCTGTTTGCAAGCCGCAGCAGTCAAGTTCCATGTTCTCCAACAACATCATTCTCTATGATCTACCCCAACCGATGAACATTTTTCAAGGCTTTCTGAGCTTCCAAGATGGGGTTTTTCGGAGTCGCTACCAATCAGGCAGAATTAACTTGAACAGTTCTACACCTGTCCAGAATTGAATCTTAACTACGTATCTTGTAACGTAATACGATCATGAACAACAAAGTCAGGTGACTTTGACAATATACCAGGAACTTAGGTATCAATACACGTCTATAAAGAAAAGATGAGAAATGAGAAGCATTAGAAGCTAAAAGCTTTATCATTTACAGCTTTCTAAAACTACCAACTATCTATTCCTCAGGTAGAAAAACTTTTTACCTATCATCGGATGCATTGAGTTCTAAGCACGCTACGTTCACTTTTGATCCGAGCATTTCTCTAGCCATTGCCCAAATACTTGTAGTTTTCCCACATCCTGGAGGTCCCTAAAAAATTAGAAAGGCTTCTGTAGAGCATAACGTCGCAAGCACACACCCTGTCAACCTTGTCACGTTTCACAAAAGAGAAAGAATTACAAGTACCCAACTGCAGATATTTATTTCATTAACACTGCATATTAAATATTTTTGATAATGATCCGCTGCAACACCTTCAGTCATCTTAAATGTATGTCAGAGACGCTTAAAATTTGCTTACCGAAATAATTATGTTTGGAATGTTTCCCTGCGCAGCAAAAACTTTTAATCTTTGAATGGTAGTTTCATTACCAACAATATCGTCCAATTTTAAAGGCCTATACTTTTCCACCCTGCAAAAGGTAATTAGAAACGTTAAACAAGTAATCTAAAAATTAAGCCTTTGCTAGGGTTGGTGTACGGTACAAAGTACGGTACAGTTTGTACCATCTGGTAGATATTTTAACAATAGAAAAAAATCTTTAAAAACTCTTTTAATACTTTTATTTGGTATGTTTAGAGTTTACAGTTTCAAACATACCACGGGGTGCCATCCATTTCGATTCCCTGCACTATTCTGCAACTCTTACATTCGTTAATCGGGTTTAGGGTTCGCTCTTCTAAAGGAAAAAGGCAGCTTTCAACGGACTTATCTGAATGTCCAACGAAAAAATAAACTACTTCCGAAAAGAAGAGAAGAAAAAAGGAATATCGTTTTGGTACTGCTTAAGAGTTTCAAATACGAGCAGCAAAAGTCTACTTTCATGAAAGCTAATAAACAAACAAAGAAAGCAACAATTATTACGACTAAATTAAACGAAAAACATTTCTGTTGGCAATCTATAGAATCGAATAGCATCAAGATATCTTATCAAATAAAATTAACTTCCAGAATCACAATAACCAAAGTTCTAGCCGGAAATATATTTGCTCAACCAATAAACCAACCCGTTATGTTTAACCGAATATTCCGAATGTTAATAATCTTTCATTATTATTCCGTATTATTACATAAGTCCGGACCAAAGATTTCCCGCTTTGAAAAATTATTGCTAAGATTTAATGATTGCGAATAGCAGCTCAATATATACAGTTTAATTATTGTCTTTTGAATTAAGGTTTTTGCAGGTTTTAATCACTTTTTTTTCATTTTTGCTAAATCAGCAGCTGGTCGAATCGATGTGTAGTCCAGAATCCAATTGTTTGTATGGCTGCTTTATCCGTGATCTTCCACTCTTTTGCTAACCAATAGTCGTATTTACTACACCTCTATAGTTTCGTTTTTCCTACTTTGTTATCAGTTTTTTTAATCATTATAATGCTTTTATAATATCGTCACTCATCCGTTAATAAGTTTCCGATAAACATATGAGTTTCTAATTTGTCGGTAATATATTAACAGTAATGAAATTAGCTGTAAAACAAAAGAATGTGGTGTAAAAGAGACTTAAGTGGATAAGTACAAACCTGTGTTTTTTTGACTTTATTTTTTTCTTTCTCTGCGATAAGGTGTACATTTACATAAAAGAAGGAGTTGTTAAGTTTGCCATATGCATTGAGTTGGTTCCTTAACTAAAACTGAGATAAAAACTTTCTTTTGCAGTCATCCTTTACCTAATTTTATTTGTTCAGTGCTGATTAACTGTAACAGTTTATAAGTTCAAGTGTCTATATACTTTTATTATTATGTTTATATGTAAAATTGGTTCTACTGAGCAGTTGTAAAGCACCATAAGAAATATAGAGCTCTGTGATAGTTGGCTATCCCGGCAAATAAAAAAAATAATTTGTTTGTTTATACACTTATTGTTCGTTTGTCTCATCAACTTCTTGATTTCTGCAGTAAAAAAGTTTTTTGAAGTATTGTCTATACTACTTTTTAAACCCGAGTTTTCCAACCATCAGTTTTCAGTCTTTTTTTTTTCTCGCTGTCTACCGTGAAGAAAAAAGTTTTTTTTTTTTTTGTTTATTTTTTTGTTAGAAGAGAGAACAAACGGGTATGCGAGAAAAGGAGTTGTCATTTAATATATCGAAGTTGAATGTTTTTTTTCTCGCAAAAAAAAAAAAAAAAATATTTGTCGTGGTGCATTGGCAACTAAATTTGTTCTCCCAATAAATGAACTTGAAAAAAAAAGCGAAATAACGTAACACACCACCACTAATCTGCTATTTTTCTTTTCCCTCTTTTTTTTTTTTTTTTTTTTTTT
>UXUI01008866.1:0-10163 GCA_900576705.1 Enterobius vermicularis
AAAAAAAAAAAAAAAAAAAAAAAAAAAGGCAAAAAAAAAATATTTAAAAATTTGAATAGCATTCAATAATAAGTGGAGAAGATCACTGATACGTAAAATAATTCAAACAGCTATATTTCAGTTGAATAATCACCGCTTTTTTCCTCTCTCCTCTCTCCTCCCTTTTTACATCCATATTTTCATTAATTTTTCTTTGTAAATTAATAAACTTAAAAATATTGGTTGATTACAACGACAGTAAAGTTACTGCATTCACTGACGATTAAATGTTGAAAAAAAGCAGTAACAGAAACAACTGTGAAAGTAGCCAACACGAATCGAGTCTGAGGGTAAACCATTTATACACGGTATAAACTTTTTGTTTATCACTGGTATAACATTTAAATAATCCATGATTATTGTTTACTGTACACTAACACTAATATTTTACAGAATAAAACCGTACGCAAAAAAAAAAAATTGTCATCTTATTAATCCTTGAATTTACAAATCAAATGTTGTAGAAAAAAAACTGCTTCGTAAATCAATACTAAGAAACAGTTGTAAAATCAAAAGAAAAGAAAAGAGGCAAAAAAAAGAACAACGTTGATGATTTTATAAGGACAATGACGCCAAAATGTTGCAGCTCTAAAAAGTGACCCTATAATAAACAAACAAGGAAAAAAATAAAGCCGGAATTTTTTGCTCTTTGTAAATGAGACAGATGTTCTTAGCCCTAACGAATCGAAGGCTGTATAAGAGTCCCGTCCACCACATACAGCTGTATAGCAATAGCAAAACTAACAGCGATTGCCAATCGATTGTGCTAAAGTTCAGCTGTTTCCCTAAACACTGCGGTTACTGATGTTGCCCCAACAGAAAAAAATCTTTTTTCATTCGTCATCATAACAATATTTGTTTCTCAACGTTAACTTAATCTAAGTTTTACCTGATCGATTTCAATTGATAAAATATGTATCTGTATATTGATGCTGATCACCTATCCCGTTCAGTGCTGTTTGCTCTGAGGTGCGTCGTTATTATAGAAATTGCGCCTTATCAAAGTATGTCATTTTAAATGCTTAAGAATACATCAACTTTCTTCCACCTTAGTCTAAATTTAAAAAAAAAAATTACAGCTTTTTTCTTGAAAACTATTTCAGATGCTTAGTTCAAAACATAAGTGTCTTGCTAGTTTTGCAAATTGAAGTACTATTAGTGCTAAAAACCAAAGCATAATAATAAGACACATTTAAATTCTGTTTATAAATATATGCAAAAAAATAACCTTTTTTATTGTATTTACAATGTAAAAATTGATTTTTTTTAAAAGTCTTGCAGGTGCAATAACAGTTAAATAAAAGTCTACAAGGGAATGCGGTGCTTGTTTTATGACTCATAGCAGTCGATAATTTTAGACGATAACTGATAATCCAAGTGGCGATTTTATAAATACTATCTATCTGCAGTAAAACTGTTATGTTCCAAAGATGACGCTAGGAAAATGATGAAATGAATTTAGTTTTTTTTAAATGTTTTATTACAGTTTACCTAAGTGACAAAAAGAGAAGTATAATCTGTAACTTAAACATACAGTGTAGGTTAATGCTTTCACAGATCAACTCAAATGCTTTGTTACTACAATTTGAAATTTGGATTCTACTTAATGCTGCTGAACTACAGATTAACTACTGGTCGATCGTTCTTTTCTGAATCATTTCATCGCACGTATTTGTTCGACAAGAATAAACAGCAACATTGAAAGATTGATTACCAAGGTTTATTAACACTTTCACTGCTTAGTTTAGTTGATCAATATGCTTCAATTTGCACTTTTTGAAGACCATAAAAAAGTTGTTATTAATAAAGTTTAGAAGCCATTTTTAGTGATAAAATTTCTTCTATCCATTTATTTTGGACAACTTTTCTGCAGTTATTTTTGTTTATCTAACAGAACAATGAAATCAAAGATAAAATATTGCTTTCAAAAACCCACATATTTTCAGCAGTATTGTCTACACTACACAGAATATAGACCTTTTTTCAACAACATACAACAACAACATAGCAAAGACGTCATAGCCTTTTTCCTAATTTTTATAACACTTTAAGGTTACATATAGTAAGTATAATGAATTTACAAGCAAAAGTAAGCGAAATTTGCAAATAATCAAGTTACTTATCGTCAGTTCTTTGAATCAAAAAACATTTAAATTCCACCTTTTTATTTTCCAGACAAGTACAACTATAAAGCTACTCTTATTCTTCAGTCGGTTATCAGTCTATTTTTGAATCATTACTCTGAAAGATTTAAGCTTTTTCTTCTACGTTCAAGAAACTTTTAATAATTATTCAAACTAGTAAACTTCTCTCAAAGAACAAAACTTCAGCACTTCAAAATTTCAAAAATGTTCCAAACCGTGACTGAATTTACGTAACTGTTTTTTCGCTGCCACTCTCTTCTCTGTTTTCCTAAACTTCGTTGTTGTTAAATCTTTGCACAACAAAACCCCTACAATCCTGCCTTCTGGGATTTATAGTAACTATAGTAACAGCTAGCGAAAAGCAAAGAAGTCATTTTAAGCTTAGAAAATTGCGCTTGATAATCGTCAATTTCAAGATGAGGTACGCCGTAGCTCAGGGCCTGGACTACGGAGATTTCTCACATTTTTGAAGTAGACTGCCCCGTGTTACTGTTGACAGCAACAGCAACGAAAACAACAAAAAATTGTTAAATATTCATTAGTTTAAAAGGTATTTTTTGCAATATATACGACTCATTTGAATAATCGCCTTAACTGTAAAAGCCTTGTGCTTCAGGACTAAACTAATTTTCAAATGGTTTTTATTGATCTCTCGGGCAGGAAACACGATGATTTAAATTACCCTACACGCTGTTCGTTTGCGGTTAACAGAGTTACAGAGCTGCTTTTTTCCTAAACTACAGCATTCTTTTCAATGAGGCACGTATATAGTGACGAACATATTGATCTCTGTCATTCAATTGTGGAAAATATAAGAGAATAAGCGTTTTTTATAAGTAAAGTATTTGCAAAAAATTGAACTAGTGTTTAACTTTTATTTCTGAGGATTGATCTGTTTAACGAATTCCGTACTTGATGAAAAAAAACCTTTTTTTTCAAAAAAATGCAAATTTGTTAATGAGTAACTTATAAACTAAACGTCATTATGGCGTATACTACAAATGTACAAAATTGGTGATTTTTGAAATAGAGTGCTCTTAGTAATAATTTAGTGCAATGGTTAGATTTTTTTCAGTCTGTAACAATGGCAAGCACAAATTGCAGCTTTCACAGTTCCACTTTCATATCGCATTTGCTATCTTATGATGGTTAGGAGGAACAAATTTCACAAACGGGGCGTTTAATAGTTCTATAACTAAGAAGTACAAGTATAAAAACTTGAATTCTTGGAATTATCAAATAAAGTAGTGCATAACATTTATTCAATTTTTTGAATTAGCTTTAAAGCTACAAACTATCATTGAAGCCACTTCAATTGAGTCAAAAATCTAATTCTTTCAGCAGAACAACAAGCTTTTTCAGCGTCATATTGTTAAACGGATATGCGTTTTCACTATACTTAACATGCATAGTTTTATGTTTCTGTCTGCAGAGGTAAATGGGCGTCTGCAAAACGAAGCACCAAATGAAACCATTGTTGATAAAACTTATCTCTTTGAGCTATATTACAAGATTTTAATAGTATATAATGCAAATAATTGAGAAAACCAAAAAAGCGTTGTTTCTGTTTCAAAAGCACTAGGCCGATTAAGTTGGAATAGTTGTGTTGTAAAGTGCGACCTAATTCGCCCAGTTGACATCATGGCTGTCAGCTTCGAAAGCACAGATGACAGTAGTCTAGTGCACGAGTTAGAGTGAAAGACACTGGTAAAAGTAATTGCTTTCAAGTATTCAAAAGAGGAGCTTTTCAAGAAAGTGGCTTTTTTTTTTCTGAAAGGATGCTGGAAAATAATATGAAGGAGTTAGTCAGACAGCGGAATTATGCTGTTTGGGAACATTACGGAACATATACTCTCTGTTATTCAGTATGTTTGTTGACAGAAACAACTTTGAAACCTTGACCAGTTGCGCGGTAAACATAGTCAACTGTTTGGTTACAGTTCTATTTGTATGTTTACTTTTTGTCAAATTTTAAAGAGAAAAGTATTTTAAATTGAACTTTTTAGAGGAAGCTTAATATATTTGCACTTTTTTTAAGAATTCTCTTTCTTTTTTTCTTGTTATTTTAGAAAATAAACTACAACATTCTCGATGGAACACTTAGAAATTATTACAAAAATAACTTTTGTCACAGTCGTATTTTCTCAATCATTTGCAATCTCAATGCTACAAAGTCTCATTATCACTGACTCTTCTGAATCTTTTGATTCTAAAATCACTGACAAGTTTACTGCCAGACAAGAATTACTGACCTGAAACAAATTTTCAGTCATCTCCTAGCTCCACTTGACCAGACTGGTGACGTCTGTTTCAGTTTGGTGGCCTCATCGATTTCATTGGTTGTAATTATGCAGGAGTACACCTATTAAGATAACTGCTTGTTGACTTCACCAGCCACCAGATTGAGCGAATCCTCACTAACAATGGCTCATTCTATGAAAGGAATAAATAAAGATAAGCGGCAACAGCAAGTCTCTCATTAATTTCCTCCAAAGTAAAATTGCAGCTCAAAAGAAACGCAGAAGAGCAGGTAAACAGCAAAGAAAACGGTAAAAAAAATTTTTTTTGATAAAAGAAGGAGAGAGGTGAAAAGATTTTTGTTTTTGAAAACAAAGTAAAAGTAAGACAAGATGTGAGCAATGATGCAGCACTATAAGATAATGTCAAACTACAACGTTTTAAGTAGTCAATTAACAATCATCAACGCGTTTAATGTGCCGATGATATTGTCATACCATTTGAGAAAAAGAATTATCTAGGGTGTAATGCTACAAGCTAATTGTTCTAAAACTTCTAAATAACCGTAGAATGTAGCACAAAGTAGTTGTTAAGTGTTTCTTAATTTAAGCAGTTTGCTGAGCAAAAATCAAAAGAATCATACTTTGTTAATGAAAAGTAAGGTTGAACTGTTTTGTGACCAAATTTGCTTATTAATTCTGACTTCTCTCCTAGTAGACCCAACTAAACTGTCAGAATAGTGATGAATGTGGAAGTAATGTCTTAAGTGATTAATACAATTTTACAACTGTATAAGTTTCTGCAAATAATAAATAAAAGTTTATTGAATTTTTTATTATGTTTGTCAAGTTCTAAAGCTATTAAATACTGTGCAGCTATTTCTAATACATTATCTGTTCCGTCAAATAGGCTCTAGTTTGTACAACAGCGCTGCAACACTGCACTTGAATAATACAAATATATCAATTATATGTAAACAAATAAATTTTATATTTGCTATATATATGTCACAACATTTTTTTTATTATGCTAACGAAGCTTAGCTGTAGATGAAAAAGTTAGAAATGCAGCAGTAAAGTTCTATTAAATCAGAGATACCGTAATTGCTTTTGGTTGTTAACTCGAAATTCGTACTGGTTACTGATTCAGAATAAATGTATTCTGTTACCGGCGCATAGCATTTATTCGTTATACCTTCTACAAAATTTATCATGTAATACAGAATTTTTCACTTTAATCAAAAAAATTTTTGTCATTTTTTCATCTTACAGACAATTTTTTTGATACTGCAATAATGAATCTTAGCAGAAGATATATTTTAACCTCTGAGTAAATTGTATGAACAGTAAAATCTAGCTTTTTTCAACTGGTCTTTATAACCAATAAATAGAGTTCTACGTTACTGACACGTTCTAAACTAAATTTAGCAACTTAGCAACGTTTAAAAACCGAAATAAGCGTCTGATATACTCATCAAATAACAAAACCACAGTTACCAGTGATTTTTTGCTTTCTTCTCTAGAATTGAGAATTGAGAATACATTCCGTCAAATTTAAATGCTTTTTTAGTTATAGAGTATGACATCTAAAATGCACATACCAAATATATTACATGTACTAAATTGAGGTAGCTTCAAATGCTAAATTTAACAGCAAATTTTCCTCGTTGGTCCTCTGAAACATTCGCAGGTCTATGCTCTTTACAAGTTTGAAGTTTAAGTGTAATGTACTTCTGCACAATGGTTTTATTTTTTACTTGTTTTTAAATACAAAAATTGCTACAAATGGGATTGAAAAAAGACGACTTTATTCAACAGTGTTCATAATTTAACGTTTTGAGCTTAAAGCCAGATTTGATAGTTCACCTTTAAAAGTTTTGCTTAGATAAAACACTGCTTTTTTATCGATTTTACTTTTTTAGAAATTATTATTTAACTGAATTTATAAAACTATCAAGTTTTGCATCACTTTTTTTTAAAACTTTTTTGTAGTTAATAGTTATATTTGTTTATAGAAAAAAACTGGTAAATTTTCTGCGACTTTTCTCTCTCATTTTGATAATTAAGATTAATTCATTGTCAATTGGTACTTTTTGGCACAGCTTTGTTTTACGGTTGCAGATTTGTTGCAGTAATAATATAATGTTACAACTTTATGTTTTACAGCATTTAACTTTGTCTTAATATTTGAATACACATTAAGAGACTTTCAGTGACCTGACTGTTGCATTTTCACTAACTGCTGTTCTATTCTCTGCTGGCAAAAGTAAAACCAAAGAAATAATTACTTTCTTAGCAAATTAGCAAAACGACGCTATAACGCAACAAAAGATTTTGTCTAAAACACCTCAAATACAAGACTCCTTGAGTGTCACTTTTTCAGTTTTTAAAAAAGCTTTACTTTTAACGCTATATCCTAAAAACTTCTTGCTCTGATAATTGCCATATTTGCTGTGAGAATACTGTCAAACTAAACTCTCAAAATAAATTTAAACTTCGTGGCTGAACCATTCTTTTATCTGCTGTATTTTTGAGAATCCTCTCTCAAACAAAAACTAGAAGAAAGAAACTAGCAATAGCAGAAATAAAAAACGTTCATCATTGCATGTTAGTATCTAAGACCCAATTTGAACAATCGACTGGAGCTCTCGTCTACCAAATAGATATTTAGTAAAGCATACGTGCAAAAAGATTTATTAGAAGCGAAAAAACGTTTACTACTTTCCTATATTGGTCTTCAAAAATGAAACGGAAAAAGAGACAGAAGAGGAAATATCTGATGAATTTCCCCTTCTCTGTTTTATTGACCAGCGAAAAGTTTTAGCAATTCTAAACTTTTTACTCAATTTTTTTGGAGGAGGGAGTACGAATAACATTCCTTTGACTTATCGTTGGTCGGCGAAAAGTAGCTGCTTTGTGAAAAAAAGGAGAAGCAAGTGTGTGCTTCTGAAAGTGTAAAAAATAGATATTCCTTTAAGTGTACACAAAATTATTTAGATCACAATGTAATAAGCGTTGCTTACATTTGGGCAGTTATCATCTTAGATCTCTCCACTATAATATATAAACTGTCAGACATAAAAAGCAGAAAAAACAAATTTTATTTTTTAGTTTTTGAATAAGAAAACTTTTTTTTTGAAGAAGTATTAGTAACACTGCACGAAAATCACGTGTTTGGTACATTTGTGAACAATTACAGTAAAGTCTTATTTGAACTAAAAAAAGAAAGATTTTTATTAACTTTTGCGAAATTAAGGATACTTATATCAAAATTTATTTAAATCTGTAATAAACCACTTATTTGTAGACATTCTGTATTTTTAACTTTTATCTTCTTTGCTGACAGCACTAAATGACAATAAACTGAAGCTCAGGAGAAGTATGAAATAACAAGATTTTTGTTGTTGATACAATTTGCCAATTTAAGTTGCAGTGATGAAGTACTGTTCAGTGGTTGAAAATGCCAAAGGCATTATTGAGACATTAGTCTTTAGAGTTTGGAGTAACATTGTTCTTAATACAGTCAGCACTTCCTTACCTCTGACACTCAGTGCTGTAACAGTCGGTTAAAGGGTTGAGATGAGCAACTAATGCTTGGCTTTTATTCAGTATACTTTGGAGTATCTTTGGCTTTTAAAAATTTAAAGATTCTGGGGACGGTAAAGAAGTTTCAACGCTTTAAACCTTTCAGATACAAGTTCAAAAAATAGACAGTTTAAGAACAATCATTAACGTACCGTTTTTCCTCACTATCAGTCGTATCACTGTCACATTCTGCATAAAAGGCACTTTTCTCTTATTGATAAGTTAGAAAAAGAAAGGAGAATACCATATGTGAACACTATAGAATTAAAAAGTTATAAGTTTCAGTATTTACAGTCGAGTGAACAGAATAAGGTGTTAAAAGACGACATAATCGATTTTAGGAGTGGATATGATCTTGACAAAAAAATAGATTTTTACAGAAAAATTAGATCTTTTACAAATTCATTTTATTAAAATTTTAGCTCTTGGTAGATTAGAGCTCAGAGTTTAAGAAAACGAAATGAGTAAATGAAAAAATAAATAAATACTAGGTTAAAAACCTCCATAATCTTGTTAGCACGCCACGATTTAGCAGCTAAAAGTTATAGTTTACGCTCACAAAAATCTGCAAGCTTATATATATAGATGATTTTAAGCCAATGCTTCAAAATAATATGCAGCAGTCTTTTCGAGAGATTTCTGAAAGATGAGTTTTTTCATTGAAAAATCTGTCCTAATTTTTTCTGCAACAATTTCTGTAAAAGTCTGAAACAGCCAGAATGTAATTTTAAAAATAAACTTTTATGAAATCGATAACTACAAATTACAGCAGCCAACTAACAACCATGTTTTTTCACTTTACACGTGTCACCAAAAACAGCCAACAAAAGGTACCATTGGTGGCTAAAAACAAATTTGAGCACTGTAATCGTCCGTGTCGTTCACTGTCCAAAAACAGAAGAAAGCATCCCCAGTTTTCAGTTTTTTACTATTTTATTAATAAAAGTAAATCATTTGTCTTTTTTATATAATCTTTAAAATAAACGACAAATAGAGACTCTCTTCCCAATTTTTAATTTAAAAAAAAAAAAGTAAAATCTTTAAGCTTACTAAACAAATTCAGTTTTTTTTTTTTTGAACATAATTCCACCTGCAATATAAGCTAACAAAAATTTCAAATATTTCTTGTTTACTGTACTCATTGCTTTTTTGAACACTAATCAGAAAGCTTCAGAATGGCAACTAATTGATTCAGTACTTCACGAAATCCTCTAACACCTATACAGTTGACGAGTGGCACATACAAAAAGTCCACAACAAGAAATCACTGTTCTGATAGGCTTCAGCAAGGACTGTAATTCTGCGGCGTTTAAACTGAAGCAGAAGTTAAATGTCACGAAATATTAGTTCTATATTTTTTACACCAAATAATATACCCATTCATTGTTCTAGAGAAGACAAAAAAAAATTTATTTAAGTGAAAACTTTGCTGATGATGAGCAGAACACAGTGTAGTTTGATCGGTACAATAAAGTTTGTTCGCAGTTTCGTCTCTTGTTTATTTTATAAAGCATTTTTTGTGCTGTACTCCGAAAGTTGTTTAGTAACAGTTTGAATTAAACTTGCCTATCAGTCATTATTTAACTTAATAATGCTTATCACCTGAACTTTTTAGTGTACAGCTGAAAACGTCGGCTACTAACTGTGGAAAACTTATGAACTTTATTTTTAACCATAATAACGCAACGATACATCTGCAAGTTAAAGTGTTACTTTTCATTTCGTTACCACAACACAAAATATCTTAAGCTTTTCAAATTTGGAAAGTTTTCAATGTGTTCAACTAAATGTTTAACAAAAGTATTAAAAAGTAAACACTGAATTAAGAATGTGCAAAAAAAAAAAAATAAAAAATAGGCTTATTTTTAAAACTAATAAGATTTAGCAAAAGCATAAGAATAATATTCTACTTTTTTTCACTGGCGTATCAGTGCTTAAACAGCTCTAAATTGACAAAGCTTAAAGTCTAGGTTAAAGTAAACATGAAAAGCACTGTAGAAAAAAGAAAGAATGCTTACAAGGCTATATAAAATTTACTCACTTTTTACTATTTTTGGTAAAAAAATCAACCTTCTGGTAAGTTGATAAACACATTGAAACACCAAAGCAAGCTATAACAATATTGCAAAAATTAGCGATAAAAAGATATTGATAAGGT
>UXUI01008869.1:4570-20185 GCA_900576705.1 Enterobius vermicularis
TGACTAACTTGTCATTTTATGGTGATGATTTAGCGTTAGACTTCAAGAAATACTTATTCTTAAAGCCACAGCCACACTTTTCAACAAAAAACAGCACCTTAACTGTAACTATTTTCACTTTTTTGCTGCTGCTCTTTTATATAAACAAGATTTTTCACCTGTAGTTCCAAAAAACCGCCGTTTCTATTTTATAAGCGGAAAAGATTAATTGAGCTTAAAGGTCGTCTTCTACACCTTGCCTAAACAGCAAAAAACTTAATGCTGAGCGCTAAGAATTGAATAACAAAATATACACAAGCAGTAAGGGTCTCAAACTGAGGAACTGTCTGTCGTTAAAATTATGTTTTAGGATTCAAACACATTACACTCTCCAAATCTCAAGTACCTTAGCTGTTCCGGATGCAGTAAATAGAGTTTAAAAGATAATTTTATCTATCCGTAAAAAATAAAATAGTTGAGGAAGTCTGTATAGATCTGTTTTAAAAGCTAAAATTATCTGAAAATTATGCTTTCCCGTCTCAACTAATCTAGGTTTAGTTTTTATGCAAGATTTTAATGTTACACTGTTCATAAATACTGTTCGTAAGACCAGTCGTAATGTATACAAACCAGCTTTTCCTTAGAAAATACAAACTTTCTACTTTGAGAAACTACATAAAAATCAAGAGCTTTGCTTAGTGAAATAATGTTTAATATAATCTTGTATTAATTACAGAAAATATACAATTTTAACTAAATGGTAAAACCCTTTTGGCTGCTTTATCTTTGTATTTTATTATATTAATAATTACTTGAAATTTCTATTTTTGAATGCACTGCTTTATAAATTCTTAAGTATTCGTATCTGCTAAGTTCTGATAGGTTTCAAAAGTTGTTCAAATTCTCTTAACTGAATCACACATTCAAATAAAGGACAAAAAAAGCATTAATAGGTAACTTGGAAAGGCAAATAGAATAGAAGAAGCAAAAAAACGATTTTTAAAAGTGGGTTGCAATCTTTCAAGATGCTACAGTGTAATCACAGAAATTTTTCAGAGAATGCGATAGAGGAAAATTTTGCAATTTTTTGCATTTAAAACAAGTTAGTATGACTGTTAAAAAAAAGTTGCTGAAAAGAAGAGGAAGAATGCAAAAAAAGCGCTTAAAGGCCAAAAGTAGTGTAAAATCAAAAAGAAAAGAGGATGACGATATGCTACCTAAAAAGTATCAAAACACTTCCAGGTAACATTTTAAATCTACAAACTTAAACAATTAATCAGTCATCTGCTTAGAGATCCTCAGAGATTTGCCAGTGCTTAAAGTTTACCGTATAAAAAAAAACAGCCTTCTCAAAAAATTGTTTTACTCTTTCAGCACTATTTAAAAAAAATGACTCAGGTAAATGACTGCAAATGCTTCTAAACCTAATTTACCCAAGAAAATTATTGGAGAAGAGTTCTGGAGTAGTCTGTAATTGCTCTGCTTTCAGCACAGAGGAATCATGGTCTGACAACGATGTCGACACCAGAACCAGTATATCAGAATCTTCAACTCCAAATGCGTTCCGCGAAGACCGTTATCCGTCGGACGCCAGCGATTCTGTCTCTGATGACGATTCCATTGTAATTACACATATGCAGATGCTGTAAGTGTAAAACACTGAAGCTATGATTTACCGATATTTTACCGATATTGTCTTAAATACAACTTTTATAAACTATATCGGGAATTGAAAAATATCTTTTACAGGAGAAGGCAAAAATGGGAAGAATTACGGAGTCGACTATCCTACCACCCAAAATGGGACGATGATCGAGAAAGGAATTTCGTATTTAGTCTTCTATGATGCTAATAAAGATATGGTCAAAAGTAAACAAAATACCAGATGCAATTTACGCAATTAAGAGGCAACAAAAAAGCACTTACAACCTAAGCACATTTCATGCTTCTGAATGCATAAATCTTTAAATTTCGAAAAACTAGACCCACTTCTTCTTCTCCATCTGCCATTGCCGACGGGAAAAATCGCAGTTTGAAGTAACCAACTAGAAATATCCTATTTTAATTTGATCTACGCTAGGGAAGTAGAAAAAAATTAGTGACTAAAGGAAGCAAAACGCGTTAAACATTCCTATTCTTCACTTTATGCAATAATTCATAAAATCTGACAAATATTTAGAGACAAGACAACGTCGTTTATGACCTCATCACTTCCACACTCCAAATTTTTCTCGGAAGAACCCTTGGAAAAAATGAGCTCAATTAGTTTTTATAGCTTCTCAAAATTCGAGTCCATTTTTCGCTGCTCAAGCTGCTTTTGATCTTTCGACAACTTCTCAAAACTTCATCAAAACATCTTTGCAAACGGCCCCATCAAAATTAGAAAAGATAAAACTAATTTTCAAAAATGTTTATCTTTGAAGTTCCCTTTCATTGGAACTGTTCATCCAAATAAGGAAATGCAACCGTCCAAGTCAGAAAAAAAAAATAAAATTTTGGTCGTTTTACTTTGCCACATGCAAATCCTTCCGAGCAACTTAAGTTTTCGCTATCGCTATCTTCTTTTGCAGAGAGTTAAGCAAAAATACTTGGGCCTTTTAACATTCAGAAGTTACCACTGATGTGGGAACAGAAAGACTAAAAAGCTTTGTTGGTATTTGTCGTCTAAACCCGTTTTGTTTGTCAAAGCATGTGTATTTTCGTTTTTTTTTTCCTGTGTTTTCATTTTGCATTAAAATGTGTATTTCATCGGTCTCAGAAGTTCCTACAGCATAAATGTGATAATTATTTCAAAAATGCAAGTGCTGTCTCGACAAAAACGAGAGACTTAGTGACTGCCAGTGATTCTGCAATTTATCAGTGAAACGAACTTGAGGTCCATCTTCAGACCATGCTTATAATGTGAGATGAGATTCTCTTAAGTGGAACAACACTATAACTATGACTCTTTCTACTGAACCAGCAAAAACAGCTTAATTTCATACCCAAGAATGATGACTTTTTAAATACTGCTAGCAACTGTAATATTCCCTTTTTTTTTCTTTTTTAGCGAATTGACCAACTAGCCTTTTTTTTCTAGAATGCCTATCTTCTTAACCAAATTCTCCTTTTGTACATTAAAGCTTAAACTCTTCAACTGCAGCGCACCAACAACGCTATCTTGGATAGTCAGAAGCGCGAAAGAAAATTAACCGTAAAACTGTAGAAAGAACAAAAAAAAAAACTTATGCAATATTCATCATAATTCGACGGCAGTGTATTTCTAAAACAAGAAACAAATTTTATACTTTGACGGGGCAATAAAATCAATTCAAGCCTCTGGGAGTTATCGTAGTCGATTTCATTCAAAGATTTTCTGAATTCCATTAGGGACATTTCACCACTGCAAATCTCTGAAGTAGATGAAAATATTGAGCAATTCGGATGTCGGGATGAACAGGATACTAAAAAATCTAATTTTTTTCCTCAAACAAACCCAAAATTCATTATATTCACTTTAAAACTTTTGCGTTGTCCGTTCAGGAAGATTAACTAGCGAAAAATGCCAAAGTGATTGAAAATATATATATATATATCTTTTGTACATACAGGATTACCTGAAACACGCAACCTTTTAACTGGTTAACCACCACCGCAACTCCTTTTTTTAAAATACATGCATTTTAAACTGTTTTTAAATTTCCAGTTAATTTTCTTTTTAGTGTGCATTTTAGAACAAAAGTAACTTTTAAAACCACAAAGTTGTATAAAGCAGTTTTGCAGCCCACCATTAATAAACAAAAAATTGCTGTTTTAACTCAAAAAACATGGTTAAAAAGAAGGAAATTTTCAACAAGTCAAAATACTAGAAAAACTGTAAAATTACATTAAAAAATATTGAAGAAAAAGTATGAAAACATCGAAAAAAAAACAAAATTGCAAAACCATTAGAAACTCTCGTAAAGCACCAATTAAAATAAAAAAACAAAACTAAAAAGCTATAAAACACAGTATTCCACGAAAAATGTTTACAAGCTTCGACAAGATACAGGTCTGCTTATAATTCTAAATTCGTGCAGCCGCAAGTTGAAAACTTCTAAATCTAAACTAATTTAAAAGAGTGGGCAGCAGGCTTTCGACCATAATCTTCAAAGAATATTGCGCTTGACGTTTCTTATGCAGTAATGCTAGGACACTCAGCTTTCAAAATGCTGGAAAAAAACACAAGAAGCTGAACAAAACAACCCAGAATGTTTGCTGCTTATCAAGATCCCTAACGAGGCTCATCCAAGAAAAATTGAAAACGGCAAACAGAGCTCTCAGAATCCTAAAACGCAAACAACGACATCAACAGTTCATAAAAGGCTTAAACTAGAAGCCCTAACTGGTCGATTTTTCAGCCAATACTGGAATAACCTGCGTATTAAGAAGCAGAAAATTGTTGAAATTGAGACGGAAATCATTCGCAGTTCAAAATATGTTAAAACCATAGACCGGCATTTGATTGCTAAAATATAGTTAATCATTCACTTTCTCTACCACGCTTTAAAAGATGGCGAAACGGTGAATCGCAGCAAACACAAGCTTGATGCCTCATCATCATTTCAAAAAGAAACATCAATTTAAATTTTAAAAATAAAGAACCTCATTTTGTTCTACAACAACAACTGAAATAATTAAATCTAGCCTTTGCTAAAGTACGGTTGGGAAACAAAATGTGCCATCACGGCTGAAGAATCTTGATAAGAAGACCAACCAACACAAGGACAGGTAGATTCTCCTGTTAGAACATCCTTTAGTGGCAGCCAGAGTTGTTGTCGCAACTTTCCGTCCGGCAAATTTATAGCACAGTTTATTTCTAGTAGCATGAAATAAAGAAACCGAAGTAGATGCATGGCAAAAACTGTCAAAATGCTGTTGTTGGAGGATAAAAGGCAAAGAACAGTAGAGGCTA
Organism: Enterobius vermicularis; assembly: GCA_900576705.1. NCBI lineage: Eukaryota > Metazoa > Nematoda > Chromadorea > Rhabditida > Oxyuridae > Enterobius > Enterobius vermicularis. The sequence goes on from UXUI01008869.1 coordinate 9,483, forward strand.
AAAACGAGCATTTTGTGTAAACTATGTAGGCTTTAAAGAATAAAATTTAGTATTTGACGACCAAAGTCATGGAATATCTTTATTGTCCTCATCGTCGAGGGCAAAGTTCGATGGCTTCCAGCGCTTAAAAAGGTTTTCAAAAGAGTACATTCTTGCATATACTACCTAACAGTTAACGGAATTGCTAGGCCTTCCTCTGGTACCTGTTTTTTACCTCCTGTCGGATTTTACGACGAGCAAATGAGAAATAAGATAGCGATTTGGGTTGTGTCGCCAACTTTATTATCAGGGTTGAACGGAATGGCTATACTGTACTTGTGCCTAACACTCAACCCAACAAGCTACCGTCAGTCTTAGGGCTTTCACAGTCTCCATGAAAGAACACCACGACTCAATATTTCTCATACCTTATCCAATGAGTCTTGAACTCTCCAGTCGTATCTAAGAAATACACCACTTTTGTGAAGTTCGCTGCGGTTTGAGCGAAAACGTACTCCCGCATCGAAAAAATTTTTAATTTTGGATTATTGGCAAGTTGCCAACAAAACGAATTTCTCTATTTTGCGGCTTCTAACCACACTAGGCAGATTTATGATTGTAACGCTATTGTTGATGAAACTGCATTTCTTGTTGGAGCGGTACGCTGGTTATTAACGGGTCGTTGGCGTTAACTTTTCCTGTGTTGTGATGGATTTCATGACTCTGTTTCATACTGTTCTCTGATTTCCATGCTCGGTTCATAAGACTTGTATTGTTATGTTTGCATGCTGGCTGCTGTTTAGAGCTGTACCCACAATCATCATTAATCGCCGTTGGGTTTTGTTCTTGAATGCTGAGCTCAGTTGAGGTATTGGTTGATCAAATTGACAACCTAGTGAGCATTGTATCAGAATCGCGACGTGTTTTTAGAAAGGTTCTAATTTCTTTTGTTGATTTTTTTAAAAAGTTTTTCCAATTTTTTTTCTTTTTTGACTTGTTGGATAAAGTAATGTACGAATTGGGCAGCAGTCTTCATTACCTATTTGAATTATATAAGATAGCTGGTAGTTTTGGCAGAGTAATGTTTTAGTTCTGTTTCAGAATCGAAATGATTTGATTACGTCCTGTCAAAACGCCTCGTTTGAGATAGTTGAAGAGACTGTGCAGAGTAAGCGGAGTTTATTACTTCGTCAACTTGCGACGTTATTAGAATGTTTGGAGGAGGCCCAAGCTGCAGTATCAGCTGATGGAACACAGAATCGTGCAAAGTTTGTTAGCTAGTTATGGTTTGATATCATTCTGCTTTTTTTGGTAATTTTTGTTTTTCGGTCATTCATTTTTCAGTGGTAGCAGTTTGTCCTCAGCTAAGTATGAGTTGGAGGACGATTCCTCCTCGGGAACAGTTTCTCACAAGTTAGATGAAACGGTACGCTTTGTTCTTTCTGCTGTGACATTTTCAATCTTTTTTGTGAAACCACCGCACCAATGGAAGTTTTCATAATATTCTTTTTTTTGGTAATTATTCAGATATCTTTACGATCTTATTTTTTTAATAAAAAACATGACATCACTAAAATTTAGCTTTCATCGTTTAGTTTGAGTCTTCTTTCTTTGGGCATTATTTAAACAGGCTTTATCTTGTTATAGTAGCAACCCTGATCGTAAATGTAACAGTTGGAATTTTATTTTATAAAAGTACTACTAGCTTTTGAATTTACACTGTAACTGGCTGTCATGATGAAAGTTCTCTTTTTTCTTATTTTCGAATGAAGTCCGGTTACACTTTCCCGTGGAATTAGAAAATATTCGACTGTGATTTTTAGAATTTTGGAGGATACTTGCATGAAGGTTGTTTAGGGTTTTTGACTTGGAAATCCAAAATATGAAGATTCGGAAGAAAATAGTTAAATGAACAGCGCGTAGAATTTTAATTAGGGGCATAAAGGTAGAAATTACCATACTGAATTCTAAGCTCTCTAACATGTCTAATTTCTTAGCTGTTTTGAGCTGTTGAGGAACATGGTGTTTCTCAAACTGTTGCCGGCATAAAGACGCATGTTATGTGTAAGCTACATCAACTTTTGGAAAAATCAGCAGTCTTATGCACAGCACAATTGTTTCGAATGTAAGAAGAAATAGTTATGATTTGACATTGTTTTCAGTGAAAGATTTATTTTTGAATGCTGTAATACATGGTTTTCTGTGTTAGTGCAACTCAACCTAGATAACGCATGGGGTTTTCAGGAAGGGCGGAATATGATTAGTATGTTCTGAATTATGAATTTGTGGTAGTAGAGAGGAGTTTTTATCATGCTTTAAAGTTGAAAAGAAATTTTGGGCTTGGTCGTTAGTTCAGATGGTATTGTGCGATTTGGCTTGATTTCGATGGGCACTGTTTTTATAACGTTTTAAATTTGTGGTCATTAATTTAGGGTAGACATTTTTGACGATTTTGTAAAACTAGATATTTAGAACACCTTTAGATAATTTCCCAAGCATGGTAATATGCATACTAGTTAAGTTTCAACGATTATGTCGCTTTAAAAGTTCATAGTTGTGACCCACTCATTGTAATTAGCGTTTTTCTGGTATATATGACATAATGCTGCTTTATCTTTTTATATGCTGTGTTTGTCGTTTAAAGCGCTATTTTTAAGGATTTAACTGGATATTTAAGCATGTAGAAGAAATTATACTTTGCATTATTTAGAGCTTTTTGTCTTTATCTTTTTTTTGTTCAACTGTTTTGAAAGCGGCCACGTAACTGTTACTTCAGTTCTGCAGTGTCAGTTAATAATACTGAGTTATTTTAGTGAAACTGCTTTATGACAAGAAAGCGCTTTATCGTTAAATTAATTTTTTTTGTCTCGGCAACTTGCCAGATGGAGTGTAATACTTTTGTGCGCTGAGATGTGTTGTGCGGTGGAGATACCTTCAGGAATGGGATCACCCTGAGGATACTGTTTATTTAGAAACTACAGATTGTATTAAGCAGTTCTTGATGATATTTAACGCTTTTTTTTTGCTGCAGAAACTGTGATTTGTTTAAAGTTTTTTTAGATTTTTTTGCTCGGCGATTTTTTTTTGACATAGATTTTTTCTGTCTTTTATTAGTTACTTAAAATGTGTCACAAGAAGAAAGAAGCTGCTTGCAGTTATGTAGTGGTGGTTGACGTCTTTCCATCTTGTCTTTATGTATTCGTTGTTGCCGGTTACGTACAGATAAAAAATTATGGCGCTCATATATGAGTTCGGTGCATTTTTTTTTTTTTGTACTAAATTCCTATTGATTTTCCCTTTGCACGGTTTTTTTTATTGATATCTTAAAATAGAGTTTCACCACTGCCTCGAAATCGCTTGTGGAATAGTTGTGTTTGAAAATATCTTTGAACATTTTGTTCTGAGACGTCAGACAGTTTGATTCTGATCTTAGCTTAAGCCCTTATTTGACTGTTAGGCTCAAGTTTTTTTCTGTTGCTTAAGTACCGTAGGAACTTTTTACTTTTTTAAAGGGTACTTCATTCCTTTTTTGGTGTTTGTAGTTGCTATGGACGACAGTTTAAGTATTAAACAATTCTTTAATTACAGAAATTTTTTTAGCGATTGCTTAAGCTTTTTCGGAATCAGGTATAAAATGCGAAAATGAATTCCAGTTTTTAGAGTTCACCTTTCTTAATTAGTCTGTTTTCTGACATTTGATTCCCTTAGGCTTATTTAAAATGCTCAGCTGTCCAGATTTGTTTACGAACTTTTCAGCCCGTTTTGGCCAGGAATGCTTTTTTGAAATTTTATTAATATATTGTTTCTTTTATGGCTTATGTAATATCATTGCTTAACATTTGATTTTATCAGTAAGCGGCCCTTATAGCATAGGGAAATCCCAACAGTTTAGAAATTTTCGTCTCTAACAGTCATGGAGCTTTTATTTATTTGTTTATTTTTTGAGATGTTGCAAATTCTGAGTTTCGTTGCAGTAGGTGAAAGAATTATTTTCAGATTCCTTTGGAATTGGCGCCTCAGTCAGGATTTTCAGGTTCTAACGACGCTGATGAGAAAAATTGTAGGTATTTTAACCTCCATGTTTTCGTCACAAATTCCCCTTTCTTCGTCTTCTTCTTTTCTGCTTCTGATTCGTCGTAGTTTTTTTCTTTTTCTTTCAATAAGAATTTTTCAATTTGTTACCATTTTGAGAGTAATGACAATTTCAGGAGTAGTGAAAACATCGCCATGGATTAAGAACATTTAATGTAGCTTTTCTTAGTTAAAAAGTATCTTAAGTCGTACCACCTAATTAGATTTAGTATTTTATAACTCTTATTTATTTCCACCAGTTAGATTTGTTCAGATGCTGTTTTGTAGTTGAGGGCGATTCCAAAGATTGGTTTTTTTCTGCAGCAAAACCGTTAAAGGATTTGGATATTCAGGTATTCTAGTGTGAATTTCGGATCTTTTGCGATCTTATAAAATACTTATTGTCGTCATTTGATCCATTGTTGTTCCGCATTTTCGCGTCATCAACAATTGCTTCTTCCGAACGTTATGTCCTAAATGACGAGCTGTTTGTTTTAAGGCTCTGAAGAAATTTGGTTGTGTACCGGCACGTATAGTTTGCCCCATTGTGCCGGATGAAGAAATGGAATCTTTTTTTAAAAGAAACGAGGAGTTTAAGGTTAGCTTAAACGTGTTTGGTATGTGAAGGAATTTCTTCATTTGTCGGCAAGTTCTTGGAGCGTTTGAAGTTTGCTTACAAGTGATCACTTAAGCTTTCTAAATTTCAAACATAGAAGTTGAATGTGTAAAAAGGTCACGAGGTGTTTTTTTACAGAACATTACATTTGAAAAACAGGGGTAGAAGGTAGGTTAGGCTTAGGACAATGATTTGACTTTGTTTTACTTCTATTATTACTTCATTTGATTTTCCTTAGTGTATTTTTTCAATTTTATATCACCGGTATCGCGCCGCCCTCTTGTCATTGTTATTTTTGCGTACCGGTTATAATAATGTCGGTGTGTTAGGAAATGGAGCCAAATGATGACCAAGTTTCGGACTATAGTGTGATTTCGGAGGAGGATATTGAGACAGAGACGAATGATACATTGAAGCCTAGAAAGATCCGTAAAGATGAAAACAAAAAGGTCCTTTATGATCTTTTGTTTAGACATTTATATTCGAGCGGAAGCCTGAATTTCTTCATCTTGCTTTATTTGGAGTTTTCAGATAAATAAAACGAAGAAGCCTTCGAGCTCTTCAGAGGTGACAGACGATGTGAATGAAGATGGCGAACTGGACTTTCTTATGCGGGTTGGCGCCGCAGCATTGAAAGATGATAACCAGAGTCGAGAAACGTTACGCGCAGAGCGAACTGTCGATGAAGTTGTGGACGAAGAAGATATGTGTGAGAAAAATGCGAGGTTTAGTGATAGTGGGAACAATTCATCTGGATCTCATACTAGTATTGCTGTCAAAGTAGTACGTAGTTAAAAGTTTATCAAGTTTTTTAGTCAGACATTTATTAAAACAGTTCTTCTAAAGCTTCCAGCCTTCTAATTATCGTTTTTTAAGACAAGTAATGATGTTACTGCTGAGCAGAAAGAAGATTCCAGTGATAGCGAAAAAATTAACAGTAACGTGGGAAGGAAAACTGTTGTGTGTCGAGACAGGGGTTTCAGCACAGCCGAAAGTAAAAGGTAACTTTCCAGTTGATATTTTACAGATAGTTTTTTAATTAACGGTTTATTAGGACTAAGCCGGACGATGGAAAACCTGAGGAGGAAGTTTCGTCAACAAGTGAGAGCGACAGAATCGAAGTAAGCTGAAGCTTTTTCCAGTTTTTATTTTAAAAAAATGGGAGTACATCGATACTGCGGTGCTTTCTTTGTTGGTGAGTACTCAATATTTTTTCAGTTTGTTACTGGCAAGACTTTCAGGGCTCTGAAAGGTTAAGAACTGACGCTTTAGAGGATATCGCACTTCATTTGAGTGATTCAGACGTAAGTGTGAAAGAGTGTAATGAGGGACGTAGTAGACAGCGCAGAAAGCACAATAAGATGTTAAAAAAGTTTGTATTTTTTTCATCATTTAAGTTTTTTCGTATTTTACTTGTTTTTGTCGCAACATTCTTTCTAACTTTTCATAACGTCTTTGCTTCAGTAAGTTGAAAAATTCCTTTTTTTTCAATTGATGCTTTGAGTATTTATTATATTTTTATTGATGTTGTAGTTGTTTAGTTTATTTAACGATTTTTTGCCTTCAATCAACTCATTTTACACATATGTTTAAGAAGGAAAAGGATTTTTTCGTCTGGTTCGGATGACGAGGAGCATGAAAGCATTACTGCATTTGACAGTGATATTGAAGAAATTTCTAGCGGGGTAAGTATTGAAGAAGTTGATGATAACAGCGACGAATCTCATGAAACCAAACATCAAACAAATAGTAGGAAAAGGAAACGGTTAGTACTATGAGTAGCTTTTTGCCTCAATAATGGTTGAATAAACATTTTATTAATTGCACCAAGTTGCTTCCTTGAGTGTAGGGTTAGAAAATTGATGTATTTCACAGAAAAACTTCTGCCTCATTGAAACATGGTAAGAGGACTCGTATTGATGTGGATTCATCGAATGATGAGAATGCGCTGAGTGACGAGGAAGAATTTCAATTAAAAAGACGTGGTGTGAAGCCATTTATTTCAAAAGAAAAACTTGCTAAGGAAACAATCGATGCAGAAATTGCAGAAAAGGAGAGAAGAAAGCGGCTCGAGGCTAAACAAAAAGAGGTGAAACTTTTCCCTTTTTAATCTTCTTTCTTTTGCTTACATTTTTCTTCCTTTTTTTTAATTGTTTATTTTCAGTTCAATGGAATTGAATTTGCGGAAGACGATACTTTGGAAACTTCGTTTTCTAGTGGCCAATCTAAAATAATTCTTAAAAAAGTTGTTTTGGATACGGATAGCAAAAGCGATCCTTCTTGCCCGGTTGAAGTTCATTCCGCTTTAGTAAAAAGTCTTAAACCTCACCAAGCAGAGGGTATAAAATTTTTGTACGACAGCACAATAGAATCGCTCGATCGTTTGGAAGAGGATGGTGGTGGTGGGATTCTCGCGCACTGTATGGGTTTGGGAAAAACTCTTCAGGTAGTTATATTAATAGTTCATACGAAACTAGAAATGGGGAAGGCGTGGTTTTTTTGTAAAGACTATTGATAATGATTTTCACCATTTTCTCAGCGGTAATTCTACTCATTTAATTTGTTTTTGACGCATCCTCTGTTGCTGATGCATTTCCGACTTCGCTGGTCTGCACTTTAGGTTATCGCATTTTTACACACCATTTTGACTCATCCTACAATAAAGAAAAAGATTTCTCGCACTCTTGTGATTGCTCCAAAGAATGTGGTTCTGCAGTGGTGCTCAGAATTTGCAAAATGGTTAGAAAATGATGACGACTCTTTAGAGGTTATAAAGGTAGTAGTACCATTTGCAGCTGTTCTCTCCTTTATTACTGTCTTTTATTTTCATTCTCCAAATAGTTACAGGTGATGGAACTGGACTCTTTCAAGTCATATAGTGATCGATGTACTGCTCTAAGAAACTGGTATAATGGTGAGGAGCCAACGGTCATGGTTATAGGTTATGACATGTTCAGGATTCTTACCCAGGGAGATGAAGATAAACAGGTAATTTATTTTATTTTTTCAAAGAATTTTCCAAAGTGCTTCGAACTGTTTGTGGTTTTAGCAAAAGAAAGGCCCTGGGAAGAAGCTCTCAAAAATGAACAGAAAGTTGGCGAAGCTTCAGCCAGCTTTCAGAGAGTATTTACAAGATCCAGGTTATTTTGCATAATTTTTTAAAATTACTTATACTCCAGTTTTTGAAAACTTAGTTTAATGTTTTGCTATCCTTAGGCCCAGATATAATTGTTTGTGATGAAGCCCATAAACTCAAGAATGATGAATCAGCGCTTACAAAATGTATGAGTAAAATACGCACAAAGCGTCGCATATGCCTTACTGGAACACCGCTTCAGAATAATTTGATGGAATGTTAGTGCTTTGGATTTTTTAAAACTTTCTGTATGTTTTTGGTTTTAAAGGCTAAGGACAAACTTTTTTGTTGACGTATATTGTCCTGCTTGTCAAGTGCTTGAATATATTATGTTGTTCTTTTCGTCAACCCTTTATTCTCTTTAGATCACTGCATGGTGAATTTTGTGAAGCCTGGACTTCTAGGAACTAAGAAGGAATTTGCGAACAGATTTGCAAATATAATAAATAGGGGAAGGACGAAAGATGCTACTGCAATGGACGTGCGCCACATGAAAAGGCGTTGTCATGTTTTGTTTGAACAGTTGAAAAAAGTTGTTGACGTACGGTTTTTCCTAGGCCTTTTCTTGAATTCTTTAACTTTACGTTTAGCTTGATGCTGTCATTTTATAGCGCAAAGACTACCACTTCCTAACTGACGTTTTGCCACCGAAGCAAGAGTATGTTATCAATGTCAGACTGACACCTCGACAAGTGGCGCTCTATCGTGCATTTTTGGAAGGGATAGGAAAAGATGATATTCGTTTAGGGAAACGTCTTTTAATGGACTATCATGTTTTGTCGCGTATTTGGACCCATCCTTATCAACTGATAATACATAATAAGGAGGAAGAAAGAAGGGTATTTTTCTTCTTCTGTTCTATTTTTCAAGAGAATGACTTTCTTATATTGTTCTAGATTGCTTCTTTCTTTTTGTGTGGTTTAACTGGTACCTACCAGTCTCTATAATTTCATACTTTTATTTACTTTTTATCTATGTTTGTATGTACTTATTCCTACCTTAATTTTGTTACTTCAACGGACTATGCAAAGATTTAGAGGATTTTGCAAGAAGGCAAAGATGAGCTTGACGATTTTATTGATGATGGTGATATTTCACTTTCAACTGATGAGAGCGATGGTGACAGCGTTGTGATGTATGTTGTTCATTTCTTTGTCCTTCTGGTTATTTGCCTTGTTTTAGTCGTGAGATACATTTTTTTACTTCTCATCACTTTGCAGTGAGAATGGGACGGGGACTAGTGAGAACAATGCTTTCCCTACCAGAAAATCAAAACGATTGGCTGGAGAAGATGCCGATTTGGAAAGTGGACTAACAGGTGCTGAAGAATGCCAAGAGTGGTTCTCAAGCGCGGGATTAGTTAATGAACAAGATGAAAACGATTTTAGTCTTGGAAGAAAGCTTGTTCTCTTGCAAGCTATAATCAAGAAATGTGAGGAAATTGGGGATAAGATGTAAGCTTTCAAAATTGCGTTTGATTAAGAACTTTCTTTGATCTTAGAACGGTGACTAGTATGTTGCAGCCTTAATACTTATATTTTCAAATTTGAAGCTTGGTGTTCTCACAAAGTTTGGAGTCTTTAACTTTGCTTAAACGGATGCTGCGTTACTTGGATGAGAATGATTTGTGGTTCACTGACGGACATGAAGCTCTAAAGGCTCAGTCGGAATCTTGGGGCTGGAAGGAAGGCCATGATTACTTGGTAACATATTTATTTGTAGCTTAGAACTGCTTTCTCATCGCTTTTCTAATTCTTTCGAGTGTTTTCAAAAATTGTTTGAATAGGATTTGAAAACAAATTTTTTAGTTATATTGTACAATCTAATTAATCTCACCTGACCATGGCTAGGTCACAGCCTGGAGCAGGAGGCGTTTTGTTTCTTTTGAAGCGGTAGAATTTAACCCTTGATTTCTTTCGTCAAATTGTTTTTTCCAGGTTATTGACGGTCAAGTACAGTCAGCGAAGAGAGAAGAGTTGCAAAATAAGTTCAATGACGTAGACAACCTTAGGTTATACAGATATTTTCATGCCAATAGTTTTTCGCCTCTAAACATTTTTTTGATCTTTATTTTTAGAGCTCGTCTGATGTTAATATCGACACGTGCAGGTTCTCTTGGAACAAATATGGTCGCAGCGAATCGTGTTGTAATTTTTGACGCTTGTTGGAACCCTTCACACGACACACAGTCGCTGTTTAGAGTCTATCGTTTCGGGCAAACGAAGCCTGTATATATTTATCGTTTTATTGCTCAGGTATTACTTGCAAATTCTTTGTGCTTTCTTGATTATGCTTTTTGTTTTTCTCGTATCTTTGATATTTTCCACCTCTATTTTGCCTGGTTTTTAGGGGACTATGGAAGAACGTATATATAAGAGGCAGGTTACTAAAGAGTCAACATCGATGAGGGTAGTGGATGAAGCGCAAATTGAACGGCATTTCGCTGTTAACGATTTGGAAGAGCTTTATAAATTTGATCCAGACGAACAGGATGGTCAAGATTCTTCTCAAGCACCATCTATCGCTCCACCTAAGGTTAACTTTTTACTACTGAATGCTTTATTGGGATTGATTTATTTTCCTTTTTCAATTCTTAAAGTAAAGGGAAGTTTAAGGAGTTGTTTATGAAACTTCATTTTACTAGCTGGAAGAGTTGAAAAGTGTGAGGGCCATTTCGGCAGTTTTTTAAATGAGCAGTGTTTATGACTTGAAAACCCGTATCCAATCACATATTTGGAATGTAATAATCCTGTCAGTTTAGGATCGATTACTGGCCGAAATAATTCTTTCTTACAGGAACTGCATTGTGAATTATATTCAACATGATTCTCTATTTAAAAATCTTGATGAAGAAAAGCTTACTGAGGAGGTTTTTTACTTCGTTTTATTTCTGTTTTTATG
>UXUI01008870.1:5247-19443 GCA_900576705.1 Enterobius vermicularis
GGGATCTAAATTTGAGTAAATATTCCTTGGCCTTGAAACATTTATGTAAAAAGTTTAAATTACTTTTTTCACATTTTTATACTCTCATTCTACTTTTAGATTATCAAAATCCTTTCTAAATTCCAGCGATATTTCAGGCAGAATTTAGAAGATTTTCTGTTACTTCAAGTAGAGCGTGCAACCAATGAGAAATTATTGAATTGACATGAAATTTCAACCTGTCTGATTTGGTTAGATGATGCTCTCAAACCATTTCTCTGTTGATCTTGGGTAATCTATCCGATGGGCCTTGGATTCCGGATTGAAGTAGTTTTTGTTAGCATCCAATAGTGAGTTGGGGCATCCTTTCAGGGTGGCGGTTCGCACGTAAGAAAAAATGGGTCTGCTTAAGGGGAGCAGGAGTCGCTAATTTCAACAAGCAGCGGAAACGTCACAACATACTTGAGTGCCATCTATTCTCCAACCACGTATTATTCAATGCTTAGGGGTTGACGGCTCTGATGGGCATTGTTTTTCAGATATTTTTTTGCCGTATAACTCTCATTCGTTGTTACCGATGGTAGAAACTGTTGAAGTAGATTTTCCTAGGGGTGGTGCAGAAGAATACAAAAAAAAATTAAAAAGGATATTAAACGAAGATGTTGAGAATTCAGCGGAAGGAGAGGTATGTTTTTTTCGCTAAGGAACTCTAAACAGTTGCAGTTAGTGGAAACTGTAGCTACTTTTATCTTATCCTAAAACAAAATAATGTTTGCAACATTATTTTGTCATCAAAAGATAATTTTTGAATGAAACGATTACGCGTTTTTCACTTTTAGAGTTTCCGCAAAAAAGCGAAACGTTCGGATATGAAGGAGTCAGAATTGAGAGACGATAAGTTTGATGGAATATGGAAAGGTGCCTTGGTATCCAGTCTTATGACTGAGGGCCTTCTCGGCTTAGGTGTTGTACGTAAGGCACGATTTTCCTCCTTTTGGGGGTAATTTGCGGTATTTGAGCAAATACTTGAGTGTTTTGCTTTTTATCCGCTAGTCTATTTTTTTAGATTCTTGATGTAGAATTACAGTTGGAGACTGCTGATGGGGCTTATGTTTCTTTACCTGCTTCTAAAATTAGCAAAAAGTTGTTTGAAACAATAAAGCACGCTACGGTTACCCTTAACGATCTTTTCCTGATTGGCCAAATGCTAGCTTTCAAAGTTGTGGGTTCGAGTGATACGCCATGCAAGTTGCACGATTAATTGCTTTTGAAGACTTTCTTAATCTTGTTTATTAGTTTACAATTTTTCGTTGCTTTCAGCTATTAAAAAAGGAAAAAAAGTAGGTAAACAGCTCCCTGTAGTAAGTTGTGACCCTTCGTTTGTTAACTCACATCTTGGACCAACAAATATTGCAAATGGTCTTGTTTTGAATGGAAGTGTCAAGGTCGTGGAAGAAAAAGGTTGGTTCTAGTTGAACATATTTTTTTTTTTGATACGCTATGCGTTTTTTAATTCGTAACTTGAGTTTTTTTTCGTATTTTTTCTTTGTGCTTTTTAATAAACCTTTGTAAACGTCAAAATTATTTTCAATTGTCCTGGTTGTCGATATTTTGGCGTAATTATAGTCGTGGAAGTACAGTTAAGAACATATATTAGGAGCATTTACTGTATACAGCTCCTAATTAATAAGAACATTTCAATTTTTACTAATTTTTCTGGAGATTACCCTGTCATTTCATACGGTAGGTGCCATAATGGACCTGGGATTTCGTTCTGAAACGACGGGCTTTTTGCCTTTTTCTGAATTGCCTTCGGAAGTTTCTGCTGAAAATTTGATTGCTGGCCAAGTCTTACTGGTAAGGGTTCAGCAGAATCAGGATCTGAAAGTTAGTTTCTTTCTTTTTAATTTTTAAAGGTATCTGCCATGTTTTTATCATTCATAAGTTCTTGAACTGTTCTCAGTACTGCATTTTTTTCTCATTATTTTTTCATTTTGGTGGCTGAAATGAATCAGAAAAAATTTAGAAAACTCGAGTCATTCAGTTGTCTGGAGTGCCGGAGGCTGAAGATTTGGATGAAAATTCTACTAAAAAGTTGAGGAGGAATATGTTAATGCCAGGCACCCTTTTGCTGGCGCATCCACTAAAATCATTCGGAGGTGGTTTGTATGTCGATCTCGGCAATGGTTTGTATTCAGTTGCTAAATTTATTAAAATTGTTAACCATGAATTCGGTTCATTTCAACATTTAGTTTTATACGTTTGGAATAGTACGTTACAGCTTCCTACCTGTTTTTGTATTAGAAAATTTTTATTTTTTTTTATTTTTTATAAGGTTTTTTTTTTCTTTGAAAGGAAAATTTTTATCCAAAAAATTACGTTTAGTCTGTTATGGCTACTGTAAATAATTTACGTATTATGAGAATAGTTGAAATCTCCATTACTTTTCTTTTTAGAGACTACTGGTAAGCTTTATTCTTCAAATGGTCTGATCTTCCTTAGTCCTAAATAAGGTTTATTTAAGGATACTTAAGTGGTGTATTACTTACAACAAAATCAAGATTTTGGGCAAATATTTAAAAGGCGCTTTTTCAAAGTTTTAGAATTTCTGAAGAACCATTGTAAATGACCGTGATTCTCCAGTAGTTTCGAATTTCTGCACTAAACAGACTATCAAAAAACAGTGTTCTTGCTCTGATACAGAAAAACTGATATAAAAAACAAGCTTTTTATTTTTTTTCCTGCACCCTTCGCCTAACACTTTTGACCCAAGTCAGGTTCAGTATTTTTACAGTCTGAAATTCTCAAGCAAAATTTGTTGGTTGGGGAGGTTGAGGGGTCACACTTCAAAAATTACTTTTTTGAATAATTTTTCATATATTAAATAGTGAGTTTTCTTGTTAACGTTGCTTGAAAAAGACTGTTCTAATTTACGAATAAAAACTGCTAGTTGTAGCTCATATGAGGAATCTTCTAAGTAAGATCAAAGCTGGGCTAGTTTGGTATTTTTAAAATACTTTTGTAATGGGTCAAAAGATTGAATTAATCTATTTCTCAATTGGGTTTGACTCTCTAAGAAGTTCTTCTTGCATCTTGAGTTTAACCTTGTCATTAGGTGTAGCGTATAAAAGATTCAAATTTGGAAGTTTTGAGCCATAGAATTTGTCATTGGATGGCGTAATCGTCTTTTGAGGTTCCGCAGTCATTAGTTTATTTATAATTCTATCGACTTTTCGGATGGGGATTGAATTGTACCGTGTTTAAAGGCGCTAATTGACTAGTTTTGTAGGTGTGAAGACCTATTTGCGCAACCGCCATTTACCGGTAAAGTATAGGAAAAATATCGTGAAAATCGTCAAACCGCTTCATTGTGTTGTAACTTTTTGCCAGCAAAATAGTCATATTTTGTCTGTGTCAGCTCTTCCTGATATTGTTGCTGTTAGCTCACCTGAACGGAGAACTGATTTTAATGTATTTCTTATTTATTACAGAATTTCTTACTCTTTTCAACTTTTGCAACAGGCAAAGTTATTAGAAGATAATATGCATTTTTTTTTATATTTTAAGAGCATTAAAGTTGGTGATGTCGTAACATGCAGGGTTTCTGGTTCAAGCAAAAAAGGTGCAGTTAATTTTGATGTGCTTGTTGACGAAAACCATTATGGAAAAGTTTCTTTTACAGCGATGGGAACTATTGGGGCACTTCGACCAGGTTCCAGCATATTTTTTATGAGTAATAAAATTATATGCTTATTTTGGCAATATTATTTCGGACTGTCGAGTGTATTTAGATGCTTACGAATTGGGTTCCGAACATTTAGCGCGAGTTTTAGGACACAGTTATTATCAGAGGCATCTTTTGGTCTCAACAGTGCAAAGCGTCATGGCCCAAAAGTTTGTCAGTGTCGAGGTACTATGTTATTTTTAGAATAAACTTTGCTGGACATTTTCGATTTTTATCATGAATTTTGTTAACACTCTGGTCAATATGAAATGTTGTTCTTTTCAACATTTCAATTCTGGGTTTTTTTACTTTACAGGATGCTGTTATTGGTAAAAAAGTTAAAGCGACTGTCACAGGTGTGAAATCTAGTGGAGTTTTTGTTAAAATTTACGATACGATCGTGGGTTTTATTCCACGGATTCACCTTGCTGACAAAATATTGCTGAAACCTGAAAAACATTTTCGAAAAGGTGATTTTTTTTTAAATGCTTTTGAGGAAGGTCAGCTTTGTTCGCTGATGTGTTGTTTCCAGGCGTTTACTTCTCCGGCCATTTCTTTTTTTTTGATTTGTTATAGTTTTATACTTACTTTGGTCCTCATGGTGCTTTTTATTTCCAGGCCAAGTCTTGAGGTGTAAAGTGCTGTATAAGGATCTTGAGAAATCTCGTTTGTTTTTGACTTGCAGACCGTCTTTCCTTCAAAGTAAAGAAAAACTGATATGCGACTATAACACTGAAGACGTTGGCTCGACCGTTCCGGGAGTTGTAACGTCTGTGCGGACAAACGGAGCTTTGATACTTGGATTTTACGGGAATGTGGCTGGTTATATGCCAACACGAGAAGCAGCACGCATCAGTGAAGTGAAGTGAGTATAATATAGCATTATGAATTTCATTGCGTTTTTGACTACTATTGTCTTTTGATAATTAACGTTTTTTAAGTAAATTAGGTTTCTTAGTAAAAGCTTTGATCTTTTTAGGGTTGGAATGACTATTAATGTAAAAATAAAGGGAGTTGACCCAGAAAACAAAAGGATTTTGGTAAGCTTCTTTGACCCGTCAGGAGCAGATGAAAATGCCGAACCAAAGCTAAGGGTAGGCTTTTTCAAAAGTGAATTGTCAAATGGATATTGCTCTTTTACCGTTCTTTACTTTTACTCGGGCTTTTTTCCCAGAAAAACTTGGATGGAAACAATGGGAAACTTCAACAGTTATCATCTAAAATAAAATCGAACAGGGATAACGGAGTATGTTTCTCTATTCCAATGTGCCTTTCGTTTTTTTTTTCACTTAATATTTTTAACCTTGCTAATAAGGTGCAAATGGTGTGATGCAAGTTCAATTCAAGCTAATGTCTACAATTTTTTTCTTGTCGGTTAAATTATGTTGTTCAGGCATTTTAAAGTTCGTTTGCTAATTAATAATTCTTTAGAGTTTGAGAGACAAAAAGAAAGTCAAAGTTTTTACAATTTGTTCAGCTAAAGTGATTGGATTATGGTCGAAAGGAAGAAAATCTAGTTGCGCTGTTGAACTGGAGTTGCCTGGAGGGAATATAGGTATATTTAGCAGTTTTTCAATCTCTGCACGTCAACAATTCTTTTTTTCACAGTGCTCAGTATATCGTTTAGGTAGGCTTCACGGTTGCGAATTAGACGAAGATTCCTTAAATGCCGACCCGGTGCCTGTAAAAAAGTTTGCATTGGAAAAGAAGGGTCGAATGATTCTTGTGAAAGTTATCGGTTTTTCAAAAATCAGACAACAAGCTTTGGAGAGCCCTAAACTTTTGAGACCAACAAAAGTGAGACCTATCAAAGATGGGAAAGTAATAACAAAGGTTAGACCACCATTGAGGATTCTAGTATCGTTTATTTACTCGCTAATTTTCCGTTTCGATTCTCTTATTTTCTAGGTATTGCGAGTAGCTGACTGCACTGTTCTACCAGACAAACTTCGATCGGCTCAAAAGAAATTAAAAAGCGTAGGCTACATACAAAAGTACACACAGGGATCGTTTGTTCCCGTCTTCGTGACCGAAGGACCACATCGGAGCGGTGTGCGAGTAGAGGTTTCACCGTTATGGAACGGAATAATAGAAAAGCAGAATCTAGCAGGGGATATCCTGGTAAACCATAATTTTTTCCCAACAGTTTTGTTTGATACGTTGTTGAGTCGTTACGATTTAATAAATATTACAGTAGACACTGAGTTTTTACTCAGAACCTTGTGTATTTTCTTAGCACTTTCAAGCTATCTCTTCTTTATTTTTACGTGGCTTTCTGTGAGGTTTTTGGTCAACTGATATAGTTTTTTTGGCTGCTTAGTGCGGTAATTCTCTAACTGCTACATCTTAATGACTTTATTATAATTGAAACTAGAAATTATGGAAAAAAAACTGAATTTAAATTGAGCGGAACTACAGTTGTTTACTTCTGAGGTAGTTTAGGGTTTTCAGCTGTGGCGCCTGAAAATTGTTTGGAATGTTGTGGAAAGTTATCTTTGGACTCAACTTCACTCTTACAAACCTACAGACTTTGTTTAAAAGTAGCGTATTAAAAATTAAAATTTGTTTCGGATGTTTGGAAGTAATTCAATGGGTGTTATTTTATTCTTGAACCAGAGAATGTTGCTTGAATCACTGAAACTATGCCCAAATAAGAGGGTCCGGTTTCAAAGTCAGGTTGGAACAGTGTAGAAAAATTACCCTTGTTTAATTGGAAGATTAAGATGACAAAAATTACGTTTTAATTATCTGGACTGCAAGCTTAGTAGAGCTACCGTTTCTTTATTGCAGTGTTGTGACGGCAATGTTTCAAAAACTTGCTTTAGAAAGGCAGATGCATTCTTTCAATTGGTATTCTTTATTTTTTTGCGATTTAGACACAGTTGTAGCAAAGTAAGTCCTGCTGCATGATTGATTATGAAGAAGGAAAACTCAATGATTTGAAAAGTACAACTGGTTTTACCGTAGCTGCAATAGTAAAGTGAGAGCAGTTTGTCAGTTGTTGTCTTTAAAGATATTTTTGGTTAGATACTATTTTTTAAAATTTTGTGAAAATAGAATTTTTGGATTTGTTCTGATTATAATGATGACTGTTTATTGTCTTAACCAAATTTGATATAGTGTAGATTGTGTACTTACCTAATAGACAGGATAAGTCGTTGTACACTGTCTTTCCGAACACTACTTTAGGGCTTTGGTCCTTGGTAATTAGATAGCGTATGAGGTTATGGTTTGAGCAATTATTTATCGGCATAAATATTTTTGTTACTTCATTGAGATGTATCAAACGCTGTAAGCTTGTAACAAGTCTTGTCCTCCATCTGCTAAATAAATTCAATGCGTGATTTTACAGCGAGTAAATGAAACTGATGAGGGGTCTGCCTTGGTCGATATCGGTTTTGAACCTGGACAGTTTTTGAAAGCACGTGTTATTGGGATAAATGACATGAAAGGAGCAAAGTCGAAAAGACGGAAAAAATATTTGAAATTATCACTTATTGACAACCCTGAAGTACTATTTCATTTTCACACTTGTGCTTTTTGCTTTGAGACTTTTAAGTCAAACGTGGTTTTACTTTGTTCGTTATACTACAGACAGTGAAGTTTCTTCAAATGACTTAAAGATGGATTTCTTGTTGTCTACAGGTACTGAATAGTTGCAGGTCTTTCAACGAAATGATAAGGTTGTTGGACGTGTTACAGGAACCACTGCGTGTCCAACAACCGTTTCATTTGTACTAAGTAATGGCCAAAGGGCAGTTCTTACCCCAACTGGTGTTACTGGTCAATATTCTAAAAGTCTTGAGTATTTAAGGAATTTTAAAGAAAATGAGGTAAGTTTTGTTTATTACAACGTTTTTAGGCATCTAAGGGTCTTAGCTTTCAGGTCCATCATCTTCATCTCTTGCGTTTTTCTGAAAAAGGAAGTTTTTGGTATGCTGTTACTAAAGGCCGTTATGAAGAATGGCAGTCAAAGACTGAGAGGCGTAACTATAGCAAGCTTCTGAGTGAAACAAGTGAAATAAAGGTTTTTGCATTTTCTCTATTATCGTTGTAGTAATAATCTTTCAAAAAGAATATTGGAAAAAAAGAAGTGAAGGGACACTTTTCTGCTATTTTAACTTTTAAGATTAATATGTCTTAATACTGTTGCTTAACGTTCAGAGGTTCGGTACCAGACTGCATCATTTCTTGTTTTAACGAAGGAAATTAAAAAATAAATAAGTAAATTTTCTTATGCCACATTTTCCTTTCAGCATCTTTTTTCAGAATTTATGTTTTTTGTATTATTTATTTGACTGTAAGTGATTCTTGGTTCTGGTGGAGAGCTAGCTGTAGTAGAGAATGAGCAGGAAAAATTTCTCAGCTCTTTACTGCTACTTCCAAAATTTTGGAAAATGTATTTTTATGAACGTTTTTTCATTAGGCTTCGTTTTTGTCATTGTTTTTTGAAAGCTCACTTGCATTTTAGTTATTTGCTAGTGAAATAATTTTCATGTTTTTTATTTGGAAACATTCAGATTTTCGTTTCTTAATGTCAGAAGTCAAGTGACATGCACTAGATATAAGTTTTGCCTTGATAGTTCACCGGCTACAGGAATTTTTGAACTTGGATCTGCTTCGCTTTGGCAATACCATTTATGTACATGACAGGAAGGAAGGTTTTCAAGAGGTTTTTATTTCTAAAAAATTGCTGTTTCAAAATGACCTTATTACTTCTCTTGAACCTTATCTTTTGCTGAGATTGAGCTACGAAGAGACGGTGAGGGGTAATTGAAGGTGTAGAGTAGATTGCTACTCGGGCTTTGCAGTTGGTGCGGTACGATTCACTGAGTTTTGTCTTTACAAAGCTCACTGAAAAGTTTACTGTACGTTGTGCGCCGAGGAAAGGAAAGTGATTGTAGACAGTTCAGAAGACAGGCAGACGAATGTGTTTTTTAAAGGGACTGAGGAAGTCATTAGATTTCAGTATTTATGCAATTCATGTATCTGCGAGGTAAAATATCTTGCTTATGCAGTTGGAACTTTTTATCAGCTGGGCAAGTATAATTCAACAAGTGATGGGATTGGAATTGAACTGTTGCGAATGGTTGGTAGTCAAGATGCCCACCTCACAAATTATGCTAGGCTTTTTTTTGATTTTTAAAATCAGTGCTTGAAAGTCACTTCCATTGGCATCGCTTTCTTTTACTTTCAATTTGCCTCACGAGAACTGGCTGTTTAGCGCAAATAGGTTGTTTCCTTTAAAGATTCTTTATTCCTTGATCTTACTTTCTCATTTGATACAAGGCATTCACGATATATGAAAGTTAACTTAGTCTGCTATTCTTTTAGAAAAATAGCGTCTTAAAAGGGTTTATAAGCAGAATTGCTGATGAAAATACGCTTGCAGAAATTGGGCCTGGTGTCTTTGGTTGCGTAAAAAAGTGCAGGTAAAACGAAAGGTTTTGTCCTGAATTAATTTAGCATTTCAAATTACTTAACGTTCTTGCCGAAATACATTCGTTGGTCTAGATCTGACGTGCACTTAACTTTGGATCAGGTCGTAACTCTAAAAGTTTTACAAGTTTTCGAAGACGGAG
Organism: Enterobius vermicularis; assembly: GCA_900576705.1. Taxonomy (NCBI): domain Eukaryota; kingdom Metazoa; phylum Nematoda; class Chromadorea; order Rhabditida; family Oxyuridae; genus Enterobius; species Enterobius vermicularis. Next base: position 14,533 of record UXUI01008870.1, read on the forward strand.
GGATTAATTTATTATTTATGGGAACAATTACTGAAGCTGCTGACATGGTATCTATTTTTAACTTTAGCTGTTTAAAGAACTTCTGCTACTTTTCGTGTTTTTTCCAGTATCTCTTTTTTGAAAGCTTTGTGAAACAAGTTTCATTATTTTTTTATGTTTTTTATTATCAAACTTGGAGGCTGCAGAAGAAAATACAGAATTAAAACCGAGAAAAAGAGCGTGTAGTAGTGATTTGGAAATACGCGGTGATGTATCAGAGAAGCGGCTTAAAAATACTGCTGAAGAAAAATGCGAACACGTTGAGGAGAAATCTCTTTCTTTAAAGGTTATTAATTAATAAGTGTTTTTAATTATAAAGTCTTAAATTTGTCATGTAAATGGTATTTTGATCAGCAGCTGTTTCAACTTAATCGTCAAAGTTTTAAGTTTTCTATGAGTGTACAAATGTTTCAGCTTAAAGACCCAGGGTTCGATTGGAGCCTTAAAGGGTTCACGCCTGCTGATTTTGCTGCGGTTGGAAAGATTGGAAAAGACGTAAAATCAGAGTTAACTTCCTTTTCTAAGGTTAAGTTGGAAAATGTTCCGCAGAATGGTGTTCACAAAGTTAGCGAAATAGAGTTTAAAAAAGAAAAAGAAGTCCTAAAAGGTTGGTTTTTTAACTTTTTTCGAATTCCTATTAGCTTTGTTAGGTTTGTCACGACTTTTGTGAAATGGTCTATTCGTTGCATACTTGCAGTGACATCTACTGTAATTAATTTTTTCGATTTAGATCGACAAACGGTTGATATTTTGAAAGAAAAAGAATTGTTTTCGCTCGAAAACAGCCTTATGGACATACATAATAATCCCACTTCGGAAACCCACTTTGACCTGTTGGTCACTGGCAATCCGAATTCGTCGGATGTGTGGATACGGTAGGTAACTATTTGTTTTATTGTACGTAATTTCATTACGTCGCTCGTGAAAAGCTTTAATTTAGGTACATAGCTTTTTTCATTGATAAGAAAGATATTGACCGGGCGAGAGCAACCGCCGAAAGGGCTTTGGAAGTCATCAACTTCAGGTTTAAAACGTACTTCGAATAAATTATATAAAAGATTTTGATTTCACTTGTTTTCGATGTTTGTAATTGGTTCTAGACATTTATGCATAACTTTTAAGAGAAGAAGAAGAAGTGTTTAATGTTTGGACTGCATATTTGAATTTGGAATCTACTTACGGCTCACCAGATACGTTAAGAGAAGTGTTTGAAAGAGCTATTAAAAATGCGGACTCGCTGAAGATGCACAAAATCATGTACAAAATTTATCAGAAAGCGGGAAAAGTCGAGGTAAACGAAGCGGTTTTAAATCTTGTAATTTTTTTACTTGTCATGATTTCTGTTTGTTTCGTTAGCGTTTTTTCAGGAAAATGATGAATTATTGGAAAAAATGTTAAAAAAATTTCGCCACGAGGACGTGGAAGTTTGGACATTATATGGTCAACATTTGATGGAGACAAATCGGGAAGAGAAGGCAAGAGAGCTGATGAAGAAAGCTTTGAAGTCACTTCCGGAGAAGCATCGTGATTTTTACTGTTTTTATTTATAATGGTTTTTCCCTGTACATTTATTTTAATAAGAATTTCTCTGATCTCTAAAATTTTTCAGTTTAAAGCTACGGTTTAAGTAATTTTTCTCAAGCTACTGCTTTACCAGTTTCTTCATTCTTTTACTTACTCAGCTAAAGGCAATCAGTTATTTTCTGTCTTTTTTATTTTTCGCTTTCTGTTTTGACTATTTATCAAAAACAGGTTTTCAGATGTCTCTATTCTGTCTCGCTTTGCACAGATGGAGTTCAAGATGGGTGATATGGAGCAAGGAAAAACAATCTTTGAAAGCATTCTCAATTCTTATCCAAAAAAGACTGATATATGGGTTGTTTACATAGATTTAACAGCAAAGAAAGGGAGTATTGAGGAAACAAGGTGAGATTAAGGATAAGCACTTAATCATCTATTCTCTTTTCTATAAAAAATGTGGATGTTTGTTGAAATATTTTATTGATTCTCTTTGATTCAGCTTTTATAAATTTTTACTGTATCTTTAGACAGCTTTTTGAGCGGGCCACTTCTTTAAAGCTTTCAAGCCACAAAATGCGTCATTTTTTTAAAAAATGGCTTGCATATGAAGAGAGGAACGGAAATGAAGAAACGCAAAAGGCGGTAATTACTTCCCTTTTATGTATTTTTTTGACTCTGTTTTTTAGAAATATTTTTTTGAAATTGAGCAGTAGTTTTGGTTATATTTTCTGTTTATTTATGATTCAATCAATGCCTGTATCTAAACCAACTCTCCTTAGCGATGCGGTGAATTTTTCAGGTAAAGCAAAAGGCAGCTCAGTACGTCGGTGACTTCCTGAGAGAATTGAACGTTTAAGTCAAAGCACGGCGTGAAGCAGTTACTGAGATGTTATAATTATACATAACTTTGAAATACACGTTGTTTCAAATGGAAGTTATAAATTAATGTTAGGTGAAGTTTGTTTACCTTCGAAGACTACTTTTCTTTATACTTTGTTGTTTACTGCTGTTGTTGTTGCTGTTGTTGTTGTTGTTATTTGTATTGAGCTCACTTCACTGCACTGATAGTTGTATACTTTGAGGAAATTGACTGTTATAGGGTATATTGATGATCTTTATAAATGACAGCTACTGTATAAAGATTAGTTGGACATCTATGTACAAATCATTTTTTGCTTGCCTTCTGTGACAAGTGACAAGTGTAATTCATTGCTAATAGGACCAGGTATTTTACAGCATACATAAAAGAGCATTTTAATTTACCGTTCAAAAAGTGAGCTTGGCATCTTTATCGAGAGTTGCGCTTAGTATTTTTTCATGCTTGTTTTGGGCATTGTTTTGATTTTGGTATTCATCAAAGAAAAGCAACTTTTGAAAACATTCCAAATTTGATTTGAAGGCACTGGCAACTGCTGTAGGTATAGGTAACGCAGCAAGGGTCGTCATAGATGGCAAAGCCTTCCTGTTTTGTCTTTCTACTGAGACTGTTGCTGAGGTCACAGTCAGTTGCACAACGAGGCACCTGTTTCACGACAAAAGTAGGAGCAATATTTTAAACATTTATTTGGAAAGTGCTATCGAAAATTAGGGAACAAGCAAAATTAAAAAGATGGCAGTCTTCTTCATTTTTTACCCTGATGGATTAATAAATTTCTGTATTGGGTGTGCCGAATGAGGGGTAGCAATTATCGGGAATCATTTGGAATAATAGTTTTTTTTGCGGAGAAGTGCCTAGGCTTTAAGACGTCGTTGAAGCAAGGCCTCGCCTCATAGACTGTCGATGTTCCTTCCATTTTTATAAACGCAAATAATTCGTTGTTAAAGTCATTTGAAGAGTTTTGTCAAGCAAATTGGCACGTGCATTTAATGTAGTTATACTAACACATTGTTTTCTACTACAACAAGATACTGTTTCTGCTTTTACTAACCTAAGGAAATTGTAGTACATAACTAGAACAAATAATGGCTACACCTATGTGTAATCAGTATTAAAGGTAAGGAAAAGCGAGTGCAATTGTTGACAATTTAAAGAGCAAAAATTAAATCCAAATTTATGTGCTGCGATAAAATCAAGTCTTATCATTTAGACTGAAAAAATATTTGGATTGAAGAATACTTTTTTTTCATTTTCACATTTCTAATGTTTGCTTCTACAGTGATTACTCAAGGATTCAGTAAGATCTTTTGACAAAAAATCTGATTGCATACAGAAAGCAAATCAGTTACAGAAACTGTCAATAAGCAGATATTTATATTAGTTTTCGTAGAATTGTCGTTTTAACGAATAATTTATATGTAAACTGATGAAGTAAGAATTAATTTTGAAAATGCTTGTATTCTAATACTAAGACTTTCATAGCAGATTTAAATTCAATAATCTTAAAATATACAAGTCAAAACTATGCAACTAGCAGTATTTAAAAGAACCGATGTTAAAAATCTATCATGCATCTTCATTGTTAGGAACTGTATCGGTCGGTGATAAACGAGATGAAATTATTTCTTGGGTTTTTAGTACCCTTCATAGTTTTACTCAGCCTAGTGAGAGCGACCCTTACGGTATGACAGTTTATTGTAAACGTGTCTTATTTGTAAAAAATTTCGCTAATCGTATTATGATTAGTGAAAACTAGGATGGACTAGTCTAATAAAAAATGTGATAAATTTCTAAAAAATATGTTTCCTTGACGGCATATTACTTTTATTTCTCAAATTTGTTTTCAGCCGCCTTTATCTCCTCTATGCTTTTACGCATCTGTATGTATTTTAAATTTCAGAATCGTAAATGTATCGGAAAAAATCAAATGTCTCCCGGTAAACACATTTTCTTACTGTTACTTCTGATATTAATTTTAATGTTTAGTCAGCGAATTTCTAAAAATGTTACAGCTGTTCAGAAAAAGTGTTTGGTATTAGACTGTGAAGTTTCAGAATGCCTAAACCACTGTATTACTCCAAATTTTCAATGCCACAATGGAAGATGCGTTGCACGATCTAAACTTTGTGACGGAATCAACGATTGTGGTGATGCTAGCGACGAATCTATAGTACAGGGTAAGTGCTGTTCAAATATCACTGCCATCTCTAATTATTAAATCTACTTAGAATATTAATTGCTTTACAGTCTGTAAGATGTGGCCAAAAATAAGAGTAGCCCAGCCTTTCGTCCGTGCTAAAGCAGGCAATAAATTATGGCTTACCGCCTTGGTTCCTCATTTGACCGACAGTTTTCAGGTGAGAGATTAACCCTGAATTAAAGTAATATAAATCCAAAAAGTGCTTCAAAATTTTATATCAGTTGTTCTAGTACTGACATTTTGAAGAACTCTAATACTGAGATTATTTCTTAAC
>UXUI01008872.1:2935-17606 GCA_900576705.1 Enterobius vermicularis
AGGGTAGGCATTTATTAGCCAGTCGATTCTAAATCATACTAATGCTGGTCGACGAGAAATATAATTAAGCAAGGAACCCACTGAAACCGTTCACGCACAACGGCAACGTTTGACAGCCTATGATATAAAAAGTAGTAAAATTTAGAACAAAGGGAGGAAACAATTTTAAGGCAACCTAAAACAAAAGCACAAAAAATAAATAAATCAAAAAAGCAACAAGTTTTTTTCTGAAAAAAAAAACAACTTCATTTTAAGTGAATCATCAACGAGAAACAAGTCAATTCAAGATTCAAAACGCAGACTGTGGTGTCACTAAAAAGAAGAAAAGAGGTTAAATTGAAAAAATGAATTGAAGTGAAGTTAAAAAGTCAACTATACAACAACATGCAAGGTAATTGTTTATTAGCTAACGATACTTTGAAACGGTGAATTACGGTCAACGATATCAGTGGTGTTCTCCCTAATGTTTTGCTGAAAGTTCGGCTTTAGCTGGCTGCAGCTCAAAACCCTTTACGATTACTCCACCTATTAATCGCCGTCTCAGCTTTCAACACGTCTTCTCGCTTAATTTACTTTTTACTGTCTTGGTTTTTTGAAGGGGAATTGCTTTGGGAAGAGGTGTAATACAGGTGGAGAGCGAAGCCAGATTATTACAGCGAACTGTTGAGTCTCCCTTAGTGAGCAGCCTACCACACACTCTGCTTACAGAGAAAGAGAAAAAAAGAGTAGAAACGGAAGGTATTTTAGAAAAAAACAACTTTACTTGACACAAATCATAGACTTGCAACGAGTCACTTGCAGGTTCCGAATCCTATTGGACCATGTAGACCTTTATGCGAGCATGTTCGACAAAGATGCATGCCGCTACTCGACCAGTATGGATTTCCGTGGCCTCTTGTGATGAACTGTAATAACTTCCCTCCTGGTAAAGCCCACCAAACGCCCTAGTTTTAAGAAATCTAGTCCAAAGTTTTAAAAAAAATTACATTAAACGCTATTTTTCGTTACAGAAAATAACCAAGATTCAATGTGCATGAAGGGACCACCAACTGATGAACCAGAAGAGTCTGAAGTCAGACTGCCTTTGTTTCAAATAAAGCAGTGCAATCAAGCACAGCATGTTTATATGAATCGTACTGGTCAGTGTATTCCTTTGTGCAACTCAACTCAAGGACGTGCTAAGGTATAATAGCAAAGAATACGATTCAATATTCTGTTGTTTTCTAACTTGTTGATAGGTTTCAATAATATTAATATTTTAAGATCTGCTACGAAATGCTTTAGTTTCTAAGCAAGTTATTTTTCAGGAGGACAGAGAATGTGCAACAACAGCCCTGTTTGTCATGTCGGTAATATGTGTGATTCTCACTGGTCTTTGCTTCATAATTTACTGCTTCAGAAGACAATATTTTGCTACGCTACCAGAAATTTCACTTCTATTTTGCACCTCGTCATTTGCAATATCATCAATAGTGTATTTGATTTCACTGTTGTACCGAGATCAGGTTAGCTTAATAAATCGTAATCTTGGATTTTTTAAAAGAACAGCTTAACAGTCCTGTATTTCAAAAATACAAAACGAGAAGAATAATTCAGTTTTATTAACCCTTGCTCTGAAAAATTTTTCAATTAAGGTCTCGTGTATGGAGTATGCGACAAAATCAGTTTTTGTTGTTCCCGGACTTCAGCATATCCCTTGTACAACCGCAGCAATACTCCTTTATTACTTTGGCACCACAGGTCGACTGTGGTGGTTCGTACTCTGCTGCACTTGGAGCAGATTCGCCCTCAAGCAGCACCAAAGCACGGTAATTCAGTGACAGCTTTTATTAGTTCCATAATTCGTTAATTTTTTTCTACAATGTAGAATCGCCGAAAATAGTTATTAAAAAGTTTGTCTATTGCAATTCTAATACTTCAGGATACGTTCCTTCTCCACTCTCACATGTTCGCTTGGGGCATACCTCTAGCGACCGTAATATTTGCTCTAATGGCACAATCAGTTCACGCAGAACCGCTTTCCGGGATATGCTTGGTTGGCGGAGGCAGTCGAGTCACAGAAGCTATATTCGTCTCTCTTCGAGAAGTCATTCTTCTGCTCTGCTGCCTTGTGCCTCTCTTTTTCGGCTGTTTGGAACTTATTGGTCAGTTAATTAACCGTTTACGTGTCAAAATTAGCTAAATTCTAACACCGTCAAATAACCAAATTGTTAAGATGTGGTTACAAAACAAGCAGAATAAGTTTCAGTCAATTAAGAAGTTTTGTTTCTTTAGGATCTGCACCAACAAATGACCATTCCGTTGCTTCGTCAGGACTTTTAGGCAGCTTATACCCGATAACAGCTGCTTTTTTATTGCTTAGCTCTTTGCAATATCTTCTAACGCCAACACTGACCGGATGGAATTCAGTGATTGCCATAAAGCTGGTAGCCGATCCATTACTAGGAATTATTAGTGCAGCTGGATGCCTGTTTCAAGTAATCTTCAAGATTTTACGATCAGGCAGGTCACCAAGTCTCAACAAACAAGGATATCAAGCAGCGGTTCCTCAGTTCCGTTTACAGTTTTCACCGCCATTAGTACGATAAAAATGCTTAAATAGCGCCATAAGTTTGAAAAAAAAGTGGAAATTCAAGATTCATCCAGTTCGTCTTGATGGCCTCTATTTCGTAACAGGGTTCAAAATCGTGCCGAAAAAGTCCAGTGTTACTAAATTACAGTTCCTTGCCTCTTTAAGAAGGCCATATTGCGTACTCTTGGTTGAAAGGAGGACCGTCCTATTCAGAACAAGGACTCCAGAAGTCTTGAACGATGATAACCTTATAGCGCTTCATTAAGCAACTATGTAGGAAATTTCCGACAAGTTTTAATTGAGACACGGAGAGTGAAACTCAAGTTTCAGCTGTGACCGAAACGAGTTTTTGCGCGGCGGGTCTTGGTAAAGCAACAAAAAGTGATTTGAGATAGTTTTCCTGACGTTTGTCTTTGTAATTCATTGAGACTTTTATTCATAAAAGAGCTCTAACACGCCCATAATTATCTTCATAACTAGTTCATTTACCGCACCTGAACAGGGTTAACTGTTTTATTATTTCGTAAGTGCTGAGCTTCAGAATTGCAGCGCTACTACTACAGTAACAAAAAAAATTTTTTCTAAGTGAGCGACAAAAATCATGAAACACACTTCGTGCCTCTATGACTCTGAAACTGTCAAAGAACGAAAAAGAATTCGCTGTTTTATTCTGGATCTGAGCCTTACTGCAATCATTGTAGACACTCCGGTCCCGTACTACAATGACTTTCTTCACCGCTTAATGTATATAAAAATGAAGAGAAACTTCTTCTATGCCCGTTCCAATTAATTACTAAATTATGTCTGCTTAAGTCAGACTTGACAGTTGTCTCACAAATTGAATTATAATATCAGGCAGATGTTTTGCGGGTAGCTTCGGAGGCCAAACTAAAAAGCTTTACTCTTACTTATCGGGCTTTGTTTTCCAAAAAGCCAAAACGTTCTTCAGTTAATCCTTCAGCATTCCATTTTACTGCCTTCTGTCGTAATACTTACTAGAGAAATAAATAAATACTGGCATGAAGTGACTGAGTGTACACAAGTTTCCAACTACCTTGTACTCTTCTACCATGAAAATTATGCTTAAAAAGAATATAAAATTTTAAATTAATGAATACTACACATTATTCATGTCGATAAAAGAAGCGTTGAAAGAAACTTGATGATTTATGGATATCGAGAAACTGTTTCATAGCAGTGGCCTTTGTTTTTGTTATGATCTGACACTATACACAAAATTTAAAGAAGGGATGAAAAGTTATTTCCAAAAACTGAAACTTTTCTCGTAATCTATATAAATCTATATATTCTCGCTACAATGTATTTGTTTACAATTTTCCCTACTTGCGAAGAAATTGGCTACGATATCCTACCTGAGTTTTTTGTAATAAAGAAATAAATTATGGCTTTATGCCTTCTCTACGATAATTCAACTTTAACCGTGACTGACGTCTTCATTGACAAATTTTGTGCTGAATTCCATGAAACCTGATGGAATTGCGGTGCAGGGCAGAGCTGTCTAACACATTCTTTTCTAAAGCGATAAACCAATAAATAATTTCTGCCTTCGCATTTTAATTTTAAACCAAATCCTTACAATTCAGGTGTAGGTCCTTTAGTCCCACAACTTGTAGAGGAATACGTAAAACCGGATCCACTTCTAGAAAACTTGTTTATCACAGTTTTAAAAGAAAAAAAAACTTTCAACCTACTTCTAAGAATGTAGTCATTAATGTTTTAAATAAAATGACATTTCTCCTAAAAACTGCAACGTTTCTAACCTTAGTGAAGCAGCCAAAAGCTGTACTTTGCAAAAATAATTTTGGTTTTAAATGGTTCAGAAACTTCTAATAAGGTATCCTGTAATCAAATTTTTGTTACCCAACTACAACTGAACGTACTCTCTCCAGTTCACTGTCAGAAACCAACTCTGGAATCCCACGTTGTGTCATCTTCAAGCCATGCACCACATTCCTCACAAAGAAGAAGGAGTTGGATTTAAAAAACTGTAATATCTCAACTTTTTTATAAAATGAAGCTAACAAAGTCGCTCAAATTTTAAAGTGTTCTGCCCCAAAAGTACCGTATAGCTGAGGCGAAAATCCAGAAGTTAAACACTTTCAGTTTATAACACTACTACAAATCCTTAATTCAGGTCCCATCTAGAAATCCTCTTCTTAGAATTCTAGCAAATCCCTTACAACCTCAAATCATTACTCGCCTTATCTTAGTAAAAAGCTGAAGCACTCCGCAGCTTAGCGATGGTATAACTAACAAATAGTTGCCAATGCAGCGTTGAAAAAGTCCTTTAGTTTTAAACTCCACTTGCCGCGAAAGTAAATATCACCATCATCATCAAACTTTTCATATGGCGACAGTGACCAATTAAAGCGAGCGGATGCCAGAATCACGATGTTAAAACCTGGTAATTCGCTCATCACAATAACTGTCTCACAAGACTATGTGAAATCTTGTTTAACCTTCGTCCCCAAACTCTCGTTATTTTTTTTTTTAACTTTACAATTGCTTAACAAATTTTTATCTGCTTTATAGCAACTTACCAATTAATAATATTTACAATGACCTGTCTTTTGTTCAAAGATTAAAAAGCAACTATACGCAATCAGAGTTTAGCTCTAAAACTCAACGTGTTCAAGTGAAAGCAGTACGACAACCTAAGGTTTCTCGTGTTGAAACAAAACAATTTTAAAACGGTCCGGCAACAGTCTTCTAATTGAGTTCTCGCTAGGCCAGCGAAGGAACAAGCCTTGGCTGTTTGTATGAGGGCTTAACATCTTCTTACTGAACCGCTTAACATTACTACTTTTTGCTACCTTTTCGCCGATGTAAATTTATCTATTACTACTGTTAAGGAACATGCTAAAATTAGCTCTTTGACTAGTACCCATGAGACTAATCAGGACGACCTTAGAGCATAGTAGGTGTTCATTTCCATTAGAGTTCTTCTGTCGCCAACGTTGAACTTTCTATTTGAACATCGTCTTCCTCTTCCACTTTCTTATGCCTGCATATGACCACAACCCTATCCAGTTTCCTTCCATTGTTGCCTTTTTTGGTCGTATGCTGTAAACTTTTGCAGATTTTTACGGTAAACACAATCCTTTCTCAAGATTCTCCAGTTCCCATTCTGATCTCTTTTTTAGATGATTTCGGCATAGCTTCCCTGGCTCATCTTGATCTGGCTTAAACAATCCCGTCTCTCATGCATTTGCCGCAATAGTGAAACTCTTGAAAAACGCGCACTCTACACTTGCTTCGCTCAGAAACATTCCATCCCTTGCTAATTTTTAAGGAACCTATTTACTTTGAAATTATTTTTATAACGCGGCCTTTGCAATACAACGGTACTGAATGCAGGCGGTGCTCCTTCAAAACGTTTCTTGGCGAGGAATGGTATCAAAATACCTTATTTTCCTTGCATTTAACCTTGCCTCCTTCTGCACTCTCTCCCTGCATCTGTTCATCGAAAGATTTAGTGCTAAAATGTAATTTTAATGTTCTTGCAGCTAATTTGTATCTCACCCAAGACCTCACTACTCTTCTAACAAATGTTATGGTACTTTACCTTTGGCAAGCGTCATGATGCGTGAAACAATAATGTCTGTACTTACTCCTTCGAATCATTGAAAAATTCTCTCCATTTCAGCAAGCTTTTCAACACTGATCTTGATTCCGCCGTCTACAAAGAAATGTCACAAAAAGAGACCGTTCAGTGGCAGCTAATAAAAGATGGAGATCCACTACAGATTACGTTGCTGATTGCACAACGTTACATATAGAACCATTTAAATTTATTTACCTTATGACAACAACTAACAGAAATGCTGGTATAAGACTTGCATGAAAACCTATCCAAACCATACAAAGGGTTAGATTACGCTTTAACAAAAGGTCGTTAGAAAGTCAAAAAGGAGTATCCAACCAAATGTGACAAGAACTTTGTGTGCGAAAAAATAAAAACTGAACATAAAACGTCCTCTTTGGGAATGATTGCATCTAACTGCGATAGCTTCCCATTAAAGTATACAGAAGATTCAAAATGATAGTAGAAACCTGTCAACCAAACCCTGGTTTGGAAAGAAAAAAACTACTGCTTTTCTGAAAGTATTTGTGGTTCATTAGATCAGTAGCTCATGTCCCTAGTTTGCAGATTCAATAATATTTCTGCTGTCTCCTTCGTTATTTGAATAAAGCAGGTTTGCAAAAGTATTTTCAAAGAAAGCTGGTTTTAAAGTTCAAGAATCTTTGATGTACACTATAACTTTCAATTTGAAAATATAGTCATTTAACATAGCTGAAACTTTTTATTCTTTTAATCTCATCAGGAACGGAAGGCATGAGCACTCTAAACAACTTCCGGTGCAGTTTTAAGATCAATTGTGTGATCTTCCTTACATCGCCTTAATGCGTTTCTGTAATAATTTTTTTGTTAGAGGAGACCGGAACGTATGTTTATATTCTACTGAAAGTACTAAATATCTCATAGTTTCTAACTTTCTGACAGTACCGTTAAGATGCTCGTAAGTCTTGACCGAATTTTACAAAAGTGTGGTGCTTTGAAAAAATTAAAATTCTCGCAGACCGGTGACATGGATATGTACTTCTGAACAAGGCTTTCCAAAAAAGCTCTCCCACCAAACAAATTGCGAAAACACCAATTTCGCCGTCGTTACAGTTTGTCAAGAGAACGTGCTTTTATTACTGAATTTCAGCAAGAGCAGCCAGAGCGGCCAGTAGTGAAAAAAGACTGATCAAAACCGGCAAATTATAAGTAGCTGTAAGTCACTATAAATTAAGTCTAACTAGTAGCAAAAAGGAGGCAGATCAGATAGAATAACGAGCAAATAGTAAGGTGGTTATTGACAAAGATTCCTCATCAGTGACAAAAAATAATGTTTAAGTACCCAGTTTCAAGGTTAGCCGAGCAAGTGGTTCGTAATGCTCAAATAGTTAAGTGGTTTGGAGCGTGCAAAATTTACATAGTATTATGAAGAGAGCAATAACAAGCGACGCGTAACAGAAAGTGACTCATTTTATTTGAGGCGGAGGTTGGTGGTCTAGGTTTTGTCCAGTTGGCAGTGATTTATTGTACACATTTTTGACTTTACGTTAACAAATCAAAACTAAACAGTAACTGGAAGATTGCAATTTTCGTATCTAGAACGGCAAACAACCATAGCATCCATCAATAGAGTAAAAGTTAATTAACAGGCTTCGAGTGCTGAAAGACGTTGTACAACGGGATATTGGCAAATGTTTAGGTATTAAACTTCTATTCGCCTATTATCGCTTTTTGCTGGATCCGTACCATGACTACTAATAAAACACCAAGTTTTACAGCTCTATTATCTTAACATGTTTTTAAAAATGTCCCTTGACAAACCAAAAGTCCTAACCAGTTTTACTATATTTGTATAGTAGAAAAGCCAATTCATTTCTCAAAGTCAAAGATATAATTTTTTTACATTTGGGAACTGAAATGACGTAGATGCAGTTAAGCATGCCAGCCTTCCAAACACACTTCTTTATTGTAAACTTACCTCCATTTCTCTATGCAAGGTTCTCGACCTTGCTTGACCTATCTGTAGTAATCTATCTGTCCATGTCCCTCTTCTCACTTTCCAAAAAACCTAATACTAAAGTTCCTTTTCGACTTTCACGGCGTTTCACAACACTGCTTTCTTCGTGATGCGACGTGCTTCGAGTAATATTCATGATTTTATAATTATACGGCGTTCGTTTCCACTCCTTATGGGGTGATATTTTCTGCAAATATTTCTGCGAAATCGTTTTTATAACTTGACTGTTCACGTAAAACACGACTTCTAATCAATAAACAAAAAAATTTTGATCTAAAATAATTTTCAGTATCTTTCTGATGCATCTTTTTGTGGAAACATGTTTTAAAAAGCCTTTCGCAACTTTTTTATAGCCGTAGGGACCGATAATTTCTGTATGCAAAACTGCGATCCTGTGAATGCGCAGATGTATTTAAGGAAATCAGAAAATGGCCTGAGAACATGAAAACTGTGAGCAGAAAATTTGTTCGGGAAGTGGATTTTGACGGTCCGGATTTCTAAGACAGTGGTCGAAAAGCGTTGCTGTTTTCTACATGCCACCGATGGAGCGGAACTGTGAAATGCCATAGGAGACCAACCTTTAGCACTAGGTCTTTATAAAAATAAACAAATGTACATAAAAAATTTTAAACTTATTAAACATGAATGAAGCGAGGCTGAAAACCCTACGTACAAATCTGGCCAAAAGTAAAAGAAAACATTTTTGAGAATAATCTCACACTTTTAATTTCAATAGTTACCACAAGAATTAATGAGAGTCAAGAAACGCATCATCTTTTTCTTAATTTTCGACATCCACAAAATTTAGAAGCTAAAACGAAATCACATAAAGAACTCGAAAAAAGATCAAAAATAAGGAATCTGCCATTAAACTGCGAGACTTTCATAGAAACCGCTGTTATTGAATCAGTCAACAAATCTCCGATGTGAACAACCAATAAAAACAAAACGAAATAAAAAAAGAATCAATATCAACCAAAATCCAAATTTTTACGTTTAAAAAACTGAACAAATTTAGAAAGCCACTAGTATCTATCAAAAAATAATTAATATTACCAATTTTTGGTCAACTCCTAACTCACTAATATTTCGATTTGAAACCAGTATAACTAAAGTTAGTACTTTCCACTAAAATCTCACGCAGTCGAAAAGGCTGAGTGAACCAAGAATTCCAGAAGTGCCATCAGTTGTAATGTGGTCGGCCAAGCAGATTCTTCAGTTTCATTCCTTTCTACTTTTTGGAAGTGTTTTACTTGCAACTGATCAAATATCTATGAGAGTCGGAATTCGAATTTAAAGAAATACCAGTTTCCAATGTACTTTATTCCGCGGAAATAAGATATGCAGTATTTTTAAGTTGCTTCACTACGTGACGAAATTAGCAAAATTTTTAGAAATTTGCGGCGGAATCCCATAAACAAATTTCTTCTGGTGAAGAAACTACAATCAACATCCGTAGTCTCCTTCTAACTTCTACTCCTCTCTTATAAAAACCGACACATGAGTACTACACGAAAAGAATTAAAAACATTTCGTTTTAATCAGTAGTGAATGCTTAAAACCCTTATCGTCCCACTGCTTCCAAAAAAACCTCTTGACTGCAAATGCCACCCACGACGGTGCTTCCAAAGAGGGCAAACTCCCTTTCGCACACCTCAGTGGATATTGGCCTCAACTCACACCGTTACTTGAACTTGTTTCATTTTCATAGCGCCCACTACAACATTTCAATATACGCTTGTCCAACACAACCCTCATACTTCGCCTTCCGCCACATCTCAGCTGTTTTGGAGTCGCACTGTTATCCTGGCAGTATGCAACCCTCTCCTCTTTACTAAATGGAAGTTAATAAAAATTTTTGCTTCCTTCGGTCGAAAGATTAACTTAGTAATGTAGCTTACAACGCTAAATACAATGCATATTTTTGCTCACTAATGACTCCTTGAGCGCCTCATACTCTTTGACTTCATATTTCTATAGAAGGAAAGTACCAGAGAAATTACTCTCATATTGTCAAGTAACTGAATGAACGCTGCAGAAAACAAATTATTATAATATAATAAAAGTCGTATTCTTAGAGCTACATTCTAGCCCTTGAAGAAGTACACTAAATTATATGCAAACTATCATGTAAACTGCATAGAAAAGAAGACAGCCATAAATTTACTCGATCAATCAGCGGCGACATGCGGTAAAACCTTACATTAGTTCCCTCCTTCCCGTCCCTTCAACTGCAGAGGATTGCAATGAGAAAATGCCAAGTTTTTTTCCTGAATACAATATGGTACCTCTCGTTTGGCCAACTCTGTTGCTTTACCGTAATCTTCTACCCTAACAGTCATGCACTATACAGCAGTACTGGCACAGGTGAAAGTACCCTAAATTTTTTACCTTTTAGTTCCAAAGGAAGCATAACCACCAATGACGGTGCAAAAAAACAGTCAAAAGACTTTAAAGCTAGCCATTTATTCCACTGAAAGCCCAACAACTAAGCAACATAAACAGACAAGATAATAGGAAGCAAGGAGAAAAGGAACTTTCCCCAAGCAATAAAAAAATAAGTTTCTCTACCACCCCACAAAATTACAGTGCCTTCTCCACACGAGGAAATCAAAATAAAATTACCAGTGTTTGATTACAGCAGTATAGAAGTGCCTAGAACGATACATTATCCAAAGAAACAACGAAGATACTGTCCGACGACGTAAGGAAAACCAGATGATATTGAGAAAAGAACAGATATAGTAGACGACGATAAGAAAGAAAGTTTATCCTCACTGCAAAAGGAACAAGCCAAAAAAAATTTAGTTCTCTGACGTATCACCGCACCGCTTTGAAAGCTGGTTTAATAATGACGTGAAGCTTAGAAACACGCTCGACAATTAGTATTTTGAAGTGTCATAATGTATTATTACATTAATGACAAGACATTAACTGATTAACCACGATGACTAGTAGAAAATGTGAATTATACGTAATAAAAAGGTTAGTGATCAAACTGTAATAATGGTAAGGTTTAGTTTTTGGAAGTTTATTTGTTCCAAACCCACTGTACACTTTCAGTGCCGTCATATATTTGCAATTATACAAACAACGAATTTTACTGGAAATTGACTACACAATTTTATACAGCCCTTGCTGATTTGGACGACTGAAGAGGCCAAGAAAACCGAGAATTCCAATGTTAATCAACTAAAATATCAGCAGTGCAATCATCCCGCAATGTTTAATCAAAAATAAAGAAGTCAACGTCAAAGCACAAATGAAGCCACAATATCCTAATATTCAAATCTAATAAAAAATAACTCAAATAAACCACGTCCGCATCTTCTTTCCAAAATAGACATAACATTTGTTCATGATTCCCCCAATCCGACTCATGCAAACTGACCCCCTGCACCACTACGTAAAATACCAATTCCTTTTTGATGAGAAACAGCCTTGAAGCGAAGAATCAATCGCAGCAGAACCAGTAAAAGCTCTCAAATTAACGAGCCCTTGAATTTGGAACACCAAGACAATTAATTAAATATTTATTTTGTCATGCTTTCGAAGAGACTACTTCATTCTTGTAAACCGAGCTGTACAGCCCAAAAAAAATTCTGTTTCATATCCCCCCTTCTTCAATGTTCCAATCGAACTCCACCAGCAGAAAACTTCAAAATATAACTCAATTAAAACCAATAAATATTACCTAGCAACATACGAATGAGAGATTAAAAACAATTGCCTGCAACACGCAGAAAATTAAAGAAGACGTTCAAATACACGACCAAAGCCCACTTGATAGGGAAAAAGCTCTGTATTAATTTTTCACAAGTAGCAAAGATTCAAAGATTTTCACCATCAAGACTGAGTCAATATTTCACAACGAATTATCAACCACGGTGTCATCGGCTAACAGTACATATAAATAAATATCACACGCACTGTGAATAAAAACACTGTAGTAAGCGCAAATGAATTCCAAAAAACCGCTGAGTAGGCTTCACACAAACATAAATACAAAAACACACAAACGCACACACACACAAACGCGCGCACACACACACACACCATATTAGTCTTGATTTTATCAAAAAAGTAGCTTTCAGTATTCCCTCTAAAAAGTCATAAAAGAAAAACGTGAAAATTGGAAATGAGCAAAAATGATATACGACTGAAAATCGTTTGTGGACAATACAAACAATGGAAGGGAATTTAAGCAACACAAGACTGTGATCTCATATTCCCCGAAGTAAAAAAAAAGACATATCACACTGCAAATGACAACACAAATACTAGACCGACTTGCAAAACTGTAAGAAAATGAAAGGTATATGAAACAATTCAAGAAAAGCCTGCTAAACGTAATTATACTCCTCACTTTAAAAGAATTAAAATGCTATTTTACATTCCAAACATCGATTTTTTCTGCTTTACTACCGATAAATTCAAAAGTAATTTTTTAATTAACCTTTCAATTCTTAAAGAATGATCATTTCCGGTGGTCAAACCGCTCTGGATTACAAACCAAAAGACTTCAACATTTTTTCAGCCTTAATGTGCAACTGCAGTTTACTCACCAATATGTAACTCACCCGTTTGGTTCTCCGACTAATACCACAATAATTCGGTTTCAGAGCTTCGAAAAACACCTGGTATTCACTGAAATCTTTTTGCCGTAAAAGTTTGCTCATGCTTCCTCCAAATATCTTCTTCCTCTCTAACCTTACTCTACTACCCCTACTAAGTGCCTATGTTTTCAAGTGTCTTCAGACACACATAAAATTTTGGTTGGAGAGCCTGAGCGCTAACACATAAATAAGAGAAATGATAAAATAAAATAACAAGGGAAAATGGTTAAAACAGCAAAGGTTTCAAAAGCGTGAAGAACAGTATGCTGTGTGTTATCTAGCATTCTCCAAAAGTACAAAAAAGCTAGTATTATTATTAGCCTAAAACAGTAAAAATTAACAAAGAAACTTGTAACAGTGAATAAACTGCGGTATGCACGTCAAAAGCAAGAGCGGAAATTACAGTTCTTCCTTATTATTCAGTTCCATAACTGGTATGACCACTAAAACTACAACTCTTCAAATAAAATTAAAAACTTAATGAAAATGTTCTTCTTTTAATCTGCTACTAATTGTGCGAACATGACCAATGTTCAGAAAGCATGGCTTAAAAATAAAGCCTGTAGACAAAAGTTTCAGCAAAACGAGTGTCATTTAGGGGCTATTCTGCACGTTGGTGTCACAATAAACACTTAAAATGTCCCGTTGAAAAGAAATTAAATTTCAGAAGTTTGAACTCCACAACTTTTTTGACAAGGCAAAGATAAATGAAAAACGGTTATTTACCAATAATACGCCCTTCATCATTTCTGCTGTGTCATCCTCTGAGCCCTCCGCCTGCGTCGACGGAAACAACAGCACCTGAAGCACAATTGGTAAAAAAAAGTTCACAGTGGAGTTAAGTCTGAAACACTGTTTTTTAGACAGACGTCAACGTCAAGGGCAAAAATACCTTTAAGTTATTTAACAAACTAATCATATCTGAAAAAATATCCGTAAAAATAGTTATTACTTGACTTCGCTACTGTCCTCAGTCGGTAATACAGCTAATTGAGGTGGTGACCGAGAATCTTCAACTTCTCCCGGGTTCGAATTTATTACCTGTCATACAACTCTTTGGGAAAAAACAAGTTACTCAAAAGTTGAAAAAACAAAAGATCAAAAACTGTATAGATTTTAAACATGCGTTGCATTTATTTTGCGACTTCCTATCAGTAAATATAAAAACCCAAAAAATCTAGAATTAAATATCTACAAGAGAAACATTTAAGTGAGTCCGTAAGTTCACTGTTTTCACTGCAATTGAACAAACACTAGCGCAGTAAAAAGCGTGGCTCACCTGTGTGGAACCAAAACCACCACCATGCGGACCATCTAAACCCGGATCAGGTTTTAGAATGCCTTCTCGTGTTTTAGGGGCGTTAGATCTCTTTGCTTCCCCTTTGTGATCACCAGTAGCGTGCAATGAGCCAGATGGCGTAGGCTACAAAATTAAAGCAGTTGAAAAGCATTTTCAATATTTTGCTTAAAAGACAAAAAATTGTTATTGATATGAAATTTCAGTGGTAAATTCCTCTACTATAAAATACTACTTTTCAGCAAAACTTTAAATATATTCATACCACCCGAGTAATCTTTGATGTCCAATCAAATTCATAATCGTATGTCGACCCCAGTTTATCGAGGACTGACTTGAATAAATTACAACAGTAATCATAGTCAGGAGCTTCAAAAAAATCTAATCGTCTGGCGTACCTCAGATACTGTGCAAACTCATCTGCAACTGCAGGCAATGACGTACTATATAGAAACCAGTTTATAAACTAAATCATCTTATATCCAGAAAAAGGCTTTTAGAGACAGACAAACAAAAAATTGATAATCTCAAAAAATATTTATAACGAGGTAATAAATGTAGAAAAAAACGTAAAAAAAACCACAAC
>UXUI01008873.1:0-21445 GCA_900576705.1 Enterobius vermicularis
AAAAAAAAAAAGACGAAACTGTGTGCTATAGAACAGGGTTTAGTAAATTTTTATTTAACTATACTAGGTGATAAGTAAGTGTTTACTGTAACAGCTAACTAAAAGACCTGATAAATCTTATTTCTTATTTATTGCTGTCAATTTTCAAACGTCTTCTTTAATGTACAGTATAAAAATTTTTTAGCTTCAAAAAAAATTAAACTTTTTAAGTTTTTATAGGTCTTTAGAGTTTCTTTTTACAGGTAGGAGAAGGAGTAGCCGACAACGAAGTGCCAAGCGAAATAGTTTTTGTAGAACCTATACAAACTCGAGCAAGTAATTTATAGTTACTAAAAGTCACATAAATAGAACTTATTTTTAACCACTCTAAAGCTTAACTCTTTTCTTGAGTTTTTCTCCAAAACGCGTTCCAGCTGCGTAGTGTTGTATTCTATCAAACTCACTAATTTTCAACTATTGTTGTGACAAAAAACCAGAATTGTTTCACTATCTTCCAAACGTTATTCATCAAAAAGTGAATGTGTTACAAGCAATAGTTAAATTGAAACAACTAAACTAACAAGTTTTTTGCAGTTTGATAACGCAAAGGTAGTCGAAAAAGGAAAAATACCATACGATCGTTATTTACTACCAATGGAAAATGTTACTGTTCCAATTTTCACCGCACAAAGTGGAGCTGGATATATTAAATTTATTGAAAATGATTCAAGGCTTCTAAACATTACTGAAAGTGAGCACCTGATCTTATTGCGGCAAAAATATCGGAAAACTATTTTTTCACCTGATCCGTCAAATGCTAGCGAAACTATGGAAGAGGTTAGTTAAATACTGTAATACCATTCTTTAAAACAAACATTTTTTACTGTTTTTCTTTTTCTTTTTATTTTTATGGCATAATATAGAATAAATTTTGAGCAAGTTGCATTAAGAACAAACTAGTTTAACGACACAAATGGTAAATGATTTCTTCCAGCTATGGGCTTCTACAGACGAATTTGAAAAAGAAGAAGATTTTGTCGCAAAACAAAGACAACGTTTAGATGATGAACTGATTAAGAAATATGGAACAGCTGGAAAAGCGTATCGTAAGTCTAAAAAAAAATTATTTTTTAATGGTAAAATACAGCCATCTAATGATGCTTTATCAGTTAAGCTAAAATGATCTATTCAGAAAAAGTCGGCAGATTAGTTCTAGTAACCACTAGCTACAAGTGTTCCAAGAAATTACCGAGTGAATGATAGGGCTAACAAGTATTAGCATCTTTTAAAAAAAATCAAACAGATCTGAAGAAATATGTTTAGCAAAGTTTAATTTTGCTTAAAAATCACTTGTGCAACCTTAGCCATGCCAAAACAAGAGATGTTTAGAATGCCAGCTAATTGATACTGAACAGTTTGATACGCAAGAAAGCTTTCATAAACAAATAGATAAGTATATATACAAATTTATTGATTTATTTAATGATTTAGTATACTAAAAGTATAAATTTATAAAATCTTTAAAAGTAAAATTAGATTCGACTAAAACTGCAAAGAAGTTTTTGAATATATAATAAATGACATCACAAAATTTCCATGAATCTTTCTTTATTTTTTATGCATTTTTTATAGGCAGCAAATGTTTATTAATTTAGGTTACGTACGAAGATGCACAGAACAGTTTTCATATTTGGTCGATTATAATGATGGAGAATATTATTACTGCCTTTACGAAGTCTCTGTGGGTAACCTTTATTATATTTATTGATTAGTAACAGTATTGTAGTGACAGTTTTCAATTAATTCAATGTATTTCTTAATTTACTAAGTCTTGGAAAGAGCATGGCAGCCCATCCTTTCAGTGTGAAGTATAAGGCTCTAAAATGATCTTTTTCTAAAACTACCTTGTAGTTAATTGCAAAGCTTTAAAAATTTAAAATTACCCGTCTTAATTTATCTTATTTTATTTTACTTATTAGGCACACGCTTATAATTGGTACGAAGCAGAAGCCTACTGTAACAAAGTTTACAAGGGGCATTTGTTATCAATAAAAGATCAAGAAGAAGCTGAATTTGTTAAACGTAAGCATTTTAAGAGAGCCTATAAGCAACTGGGGTCATCGACGGGAGGCGGTTTAAGTATTGTTTGGAATAAGACAAGTTCAAAAAATTACCTACATGACTCTTTAAAACGGAAGAATTACCATCTAGGACTGTTACTAACACCATATGGTGAGACCGAGCCGCATGTAACATTCACTCGAATCCTTGGAATTAACGGAAGTCAGAAGGAAATTCACAAATTTACTGACGGAACCGATGCTGATTATGTTATGAATAGAATCGCGCTAATTTATGGCAGTCAGTGGATGAGTGATATTTGGAGAATAATGCATTTAAAATCTCATCGTCAGGGATTCTGTTACTCATTTCAGCGTCACTGTGAAAATTTTGTTGAGGCGAAATGCAAAGGTTAATTAACTGTTTTAATTTCATATAATTTTGAAAAAATTAAGTCAATCTAAAAAAATATATGGCAATTTTTGTATCTAAAATTAAAAAAATGATACTCTTGAAAATCATTAAGCGACGCTGTTAAATTGCTCAATTTCTAGATGTGTTTAGAAGAATCTCCTGCATGGATATTGTTCCATTCTTTACTTGTAAAGTCACTAGAAATTTCTCGGAAACACTTAGTGATGAGGAACTTATAGACCTATACAGGAAAAAAGTGAGCAAGGTACGTTACACTCTACTATCCTCAAGATCTAACGATCACGTTTTACACTTATATTACTCAGTTATGTAATGTAACTGCTTACGATAAAGAAATAGCCTAAGCACTTTTGTCCCTTCCGGACCACTCCAACGGACTAGATCAGGAACACTCTGGTTACGTCACTCCGCTCTTCCCTGCCTCCCACCACAGCGTTGTAATAATAATCTTTAAACACCGACGTCGGAGCACTTCTCAACATGTAAAGCTGTAAAACTCTAGTCGACTTTAACGCAGTTGATACTCCAAAGAGCAGAGAAAAAAATCATTTTTTTTTCTGCCTTTGCACTAAAGCGAAAATTATTTCTAATTTCAGAAAATTTTTTCATTAATATGTGAGACATATATAAAAGCACCGTTTGAACACCGTACAAAGTTAGTTACTGCAGCTTTTTAAATACTATATTGGCGTTGTTTAACCAGTAAAATTGTTGTTTATTATAGGAGACCAAGTTTTCTCAAAAACCATCAGGAAAAACTTTCTAGAAAATTTTGCGAATACCTTGCGGCAGGTTATAGAGACAAACTAATCCATTTTACACTAAGCTTCATTTCATCACTAACTTGGCTACAGTTCGTCTAAATTCATTCTCTTCATTCCTCTAGGGTGTTTAAAGCACCTAATTAGTCAAAATGAAACTGACGTTTAAGGAAAGAGTATACATGCGTGATGCTGACAAGGCATAATGTACCGGACAGAAAATGAAGAAAATTTTTGTCAAAAATTATTTCAGGTTTAGGAAAAGAAACTGCCATGAAAAAATTGTTTCCCACATAAATACTTTCTTTAAAAGGGTCATATTTTGCATTAAAAGTATATTTCATTGATCTTACTACTGGTTACAAGAAACAGCTCCGCGATTTTTGAAACAACTAAGAGAGGAGAAAAATAATAGAATATGCTGCCGTTTAATAGATGAAATCCATCCGCAGCAATTGTTACAAGTATTTTATCAAAATCTCTGTATGAAAAGAAGGATCAGACACGAAACTGATCGAACACCAATTTTAAAAAGAAGTTAATACTGGGAAAGAGTTGCAAGAAATCTGCTGTGTTTTAGCGGAATAGGAAGAGGAAGAAGCAGTATCTTGTAAAGCCGTTAAAAAAGTGCTTGGGCACGTCTGCTGATAAAACAAAACGTATCATACCTTGAAGGATGCTTGTTACGGATTTGCAGACCACTTAACAAAAAATAAAAAGTTACCAAAGAGCTTCTGGCAGTTCCCAATCAATCATTTAGCGAATTTTAATGACTTCGGAACTAAGGCGCACACTTGAGCAACTAAGATTTCTTCAATTAAAGAACGTGTGACGAAGAGACAAGCACGAGGCAAGATAAGGCAACCGTAAGTCAACGCTGACATCACACATGGGTTCGTTCTATTAGAATAGTGTTCAGAATAGAAAGACTGTATGAGTTATTTTATCAGGCAGTTTAAAAATTTCCAGTTCAAGCTCACACTTTTTAATAAAACTCTTCTCTTCGTTTAGACTGGCTAATTTTTGGAAAGTTCTTCTAAAAAAAAAAAGGCCAACAACAAATCAAAAAGGAATTGTGCGGTGACAGTAATACTTGTATATACTTCGGCTTCGGTTTAAATTACACCTAGAATGCAAATCGTCACAGATCAATTCAGTTCAGTGGTGCCCTTTGCGGTGCTAAAGCGATCGTAAAAAGGCTACCATTTTGCTGACACTTTTACGGCCATTTTAGTGAGTGCGTCTTCCTGCTTTGACACTAAGAATATGGCCAGGAAGTGACAAAAGTGTCAAAAATTTTTTGGAAAATAAAATAAAAAGATATAGAGTAAATTGTCGGAAGTCGCTTCCAATTGATATATCTAGTTCTGCGCGTTTTAAATTCTCCAAACACTGCAGAACTGCTGCTAACTTACGTGCAGCTCACTTTTTAATCATATGGCACATATTTTCATCCACCTAAAGGTTTTTAAATTAAATTGTTTTTAGATTACGAGTCAGTTTAGGCTGAAACGACAGATGGGTCTTTGGAGTCATGTAGCACCATTCTCATTTGGTAACTTTTTTGTCTTACAAAAATTCAAAAATTTATGTATAATAGACGCTCAGAAGTCTTCAACAAATCTGATTCTTCAAATTTGCAGACACCTAGGTGGCTCTATAAAAGACGCAATAATTTTAGCTTTTTTTAAGAGCTAACACTAACGATATAATTCTGATCATTGCTGCAGAAGTGTCCAACTTAACTGACTTCTGCGCAAAAAAATTGGCTTTCACGGTGACTTCAAGTGAAATTATAAGCTGTAGTCAAATGAAAAGACGGATATAAAGAAGAAAGTTGCAAATTAAAAATTTTAAAAATTTACCTGTATGAGCGGCCAAAATTAGCAACAAAAAGATACCACAGAACGATATAAACTAAAATTAAATACTTAAAATAAGCACTAAAGACTTAAAAGATGGAACGTCTCAAGCTGAAAAGTACCTGTATGAAAAATAAGTTTAGGTATTTTAAAGTAATTTTGAAAAGCAAATCTAAAAAGGCAGAAATTCTTGGTCTTTTAACCTTTCAGAGCTATGAGACGCTAAAAAGCTTATAAATTAGTTCCAGTTGTTGCTGAACTGTTTAGGATTACAGAACGTTCATTAACATCTAACATCAAACAGGCGCATTGAAGCATCTACGTTAATCCTTTTGAGATGGAATATTTTTGGCTTTATTTTCAGTTATTCAGCTCAGACTATTTTACAATAATTTGTTGCTATTTATTGCAATTAAAAGAAAACTTGCATAAAATAAAGTCAGGAATCTTTCAAAAACTACTTTATAAATGTTTGGGATATTTAGGATTGTAATAATGTGTAATATTTTTCTCAAATTTAGCTTTAATTGTGGCTACCAACCTTATTGTAATAGTCTGCATCGCATTCAACATCAAAGTTGCATATCTGATTCAGAGCTACGAATATAACGAGAGTGGAGAAGCGAGAAGTTTTTTAAGAAATATAAATCGACAACGTGTTTAAATCAACAGCAAAATGAATAGACAAGTAAAATTTGAGAAGATGACTGCTAGAAGTAATTATAGAAACAGTGACTGCTTTTAAATTTGTCCAACTTTCATACATTCGTTGACCGATTTATGATACAGCTCACTTCTATTCCTTAGAAAACTCATATAACCGTGGCTATTCAGCCACCTGTTATAAATAGTGAGAAAATAGAATGCTATACAAAATTTTACTGTAATACAAAGACATTTTCGACAGATAAATTTACGACGAAAACCAGAATAAGGGTTCTAAAAATTAGAATAACAGAAATCATTTTCTGCTGTTGAAGAATTGTAAAATTTTGCTCATGACAAAAACAGATAAACGATGATTTAAAAATAAGACTTTTACCACAATTTTCTTTTGTAAAGAAAAATCCTTACCAACTTAAAAAAAAAAAACATAAAAGTTTAATTTGTTTTGAAACATTTCTAAAATTTATTGTAATTTAAAGGCTGTCATAGAAGAATTCAAGTACACGTTTCTAGAAACACGATAAAAAAATTTGAATAAAAGATTTTCTATTCAAAGCCCAACTCTACAGCGTTTTCACTGATAAGCTTTTCAAATTTCTAGGTTTTGGAGACCTGCGTGGCAGTCGGTTAAAAAGTGTCATTTTTTGTGAGGAAATAAGATACAAGCAGGAAGTTTGGTTTCGCAGTAGGGAATTCCTTTTGATTGTACGCCTCCTCAATGTGATATGTCTTTGCAATCGATGTGATCGGCTTAAAGCACTTTCAGTTACACAACTAACTACGAAATGGTGTATTTAGCTGCTCGAGTGTCAAGCTTTCTTTTTCCCCCAAGCTAGCTCATTCTACCTTTACCTTCATATGTTTATCTGATTTTTCGTTTTCTTTCGCTTCTTACACCAATCTGACTTGTTTTACGTTTGATAATTCAATCCGCAGTACAGCTAATGAAGAACAGTTATGGTACTGTCTTCTAAAAACAAGCTTTGCTCTCATTACATGAGAACTATTTTTGTACCTAAGTTTCTTCAGCTATTGTAATTTGGAAAAGTCTAGTCCAACAGTTTCATAAGTTTTATATTTTGGTACACGTGGATATTCACTTCTAATTGACACTTATTTTATTGATAAAGAGCATCATTATGAAAGAACAAATCAAAACTTTTAAAGTTTCGTTATCGTTAGCTTTTTTCTTTTTTTTTTTTTTTTTTTCAAATTTTTTTGTTGCTGAACAGCTATTTTGTCGTAGTGTAATCGTATCAACTTATCAGAACAGAACAGCGGAAAACTGCATAACTAATTTTTTGATTTGAAAAATTGAGTAAAGTGGATCAACTTTGCTGGGAAGACATTTTTCGCCAAACAAGAGTGCGAAAACAGTGAAGTACGTCACATGAAGCAGACACATGATGTTGTACAGCGGTACGTCACAACGCTCAAAGCAGGCAAAAATTTGCTCGTGTGGACACTTCAACCCTATTGTTTGAAGAAAGCATATAATTCTATCAACTAACCTGGTAGCTATGAAGTATACTCGAGAAATTTCTTAGTAATTTACTGTCAATCACACATTTTAACCTGGTTCTGGATTGAGAGTTAAGTATGTTAGTAAAAATGAGATGACACTGAACTAATAAAAGGTAAACATTTGTTGATAACACGTTTTAGACACTTTTCGCGTTTAACACTCTAACAGCTGCAGTGTAGCCTCAATACTTTCCTTTTCTTTGGATTAAAATTTGCACAAATAGGAAACCAATAGGGAATGTAATGATCCAAATTATCACTTAACAATGTTTAAAGATCACTGAAAATCGAAGGTAAAATTTCAGTCTTAAAAAAGGTGCAGGTAGAAGTGCATTACAAAATCAAAATAAAAAAATCAACGTAAAACGGGGTGATACTTTCTTTTTTTTTTTTTTTTGACTCATGTTTGTTGACAGTAGCAATAGAATTTGAGGCGTTTTGTTAAACTGCACCTAGCAGTTACGTGTGATGTGCAAAACTTCTTTTTTCTTCAAAGCTAGAAAAAATTACAGATTCTTAAAAATCTCTTTAATGCGGCCATTTGACACAGAAATGCTAAAAAAGTACTTTTTTCCTGATGGTGTATTTGAGTGCTGCAGTAACTTCTGTAATAATGATCATTGGGAAGTTCCCTGACTAATGCCTGGCACACCTCAAAAATTTGGGAGGTCTTATATGAAAAATTTTTCCATATGAGACTGGTTTTCAGATGTGACCCACCTTACTACAAGTTTTTAGCACCTTGTTTCGTCGTCTTTTGTTTTCTTTTTAGCCTTCTCAATTGGGATTTCTTTCTTTTTTTTTGGAGAACAATTTTTGTAATACTCCAAATATTTCACTCGTTCAGACTAAATAATCACAAAATTAACGCCGTTTTTTTTCGTTGGAAATTAAGTGTTACCGAGCCTGCATTCGATAAAAGAAAAAAATTAAATGCCTCATACTTCTACAATCTTTCTAACAGTCCTCATCTTGAAGGGTTTTAGTTGACGAGTTTACAAAGTAAAACTGTGGGAGAGAAACTAGTAGTGTGTTTAAGAATTTCGAAAGTAAAAAAAAAGTTAAAAGTGCTAATACGACAACTACCGCAACTGACCAGATGATATTACAGTTAAAAAAAAAAAGCTTGAGAAGTTCAGGCAAAATGAACTAAAAAAAAATCAAAATGAATTTGTTTGCAAAGAAACGTTTTTCGGCGATCCATTAAAATTTTACTGCTTATCCATAATCCTTACTGTAATTGTTAGTCGAAAACGAGGTTACACAATTATCGGAAACAATCTGACCAATCGCCAGGCAATGAAGAAGAGTTTGTATTGATACTCATTGTTTTGATTGGCGGAAAGGCCAATGTTATTGTGCGATAATTAAAATCACGGGCCATTCACACCAAATTCCTGAGGCAGGCCTAGGCTATCACCTGAGAATTAATCGGCTAAAATTAGTAGATAGACATTCAATATTCACAGATGGCCAGGGCTGTTATTCTTGTGATTTTACACTTTTTTTTTTACCACGCTCTACTAAAAGGCAGTTTAGTACTAACTAGCAATTCAGTTTCTTTATGAACTTTCCTTAATTCTACGCAGCCTTTATTTTTTGCTTATATAATTTTACTAGACTCTGTCGAATATTTATTTCCTAATATTGATTGTTTCTTAAGTTAGAAATATTATAGATTTGGTATTAAATGTTCTCAAAAATGGAGAATTACGATGCAAATTTACAGACCTTGTAGCTTTCTGTTTTGGCAAATGATGCTATTCTAGCATTGTAATCCTTCAAAAAGCAAGAATTTAGCACTTATGAGTTGATATTCAAGCAGTAGATTTTCAACGATTCATTAAGTATCCTACAGTGATTAATGATAATTTAAAAGCTCAGAATTTGTTTAACTATTTAACTGTTATTGAAAGAATCAACCGTTACCACCGAAACGTAAAGAAGAATATAGTAGTATACTGATGAATCGTCGGAACTTCAAATATGGACAGCACTAGCCGTCACGCTTAACAGCATTGAAATGCCGTTAAGTTCCATTTTTTAAAGTATATTTTTGTCGTGCTTTGTGCAATTTTTAAATGTCTTCTCGGTAATGTTGATCCAAATGGCAACTTTTCGCTTAGTAGTTATTAATTTTTATATTCCTCTAAACTTCTGAATAGATTAGAGTAGCCGCATTAAGGATGTTTGCTACCTTTTTTTTCCAGCCTTTCGCAGCCCAGCTCATTTGCAATTATCGTTGGGATTTTTGATTCGCATTTACCATTTGAGACCATCCAAAGTTATTGATGTACACAACGGAAATTTCAGTATACGTCAGTTTTTCGTTAGGTTTTCGTTAGGTTTTCGTATTCTTTCTTTTGATCTAATTTTAGTACCATTAGCTACAATAACCAAAGAATTCGTAAATGTGTGAAGCTTTAGTCATTAACAACTTTTTTCTTTTTATTGATGAAGGCTTCTGAGTAAATAAATTCCTGTACTTTTCTTCATGTCCGAATTTTAGCCTGTTGTACCCGTTGACCGGAAGGAATGTCTACCAGAAATGAATTTTTGTAGCTCAGAAAATACGCAGCCGCAGGTGTTGCAGACATATCAGGAAGTAGATCTGTCTGCCGGAACAGAGGAAAGTCTTATAAGCACAGCTACTGATGATGAAATTGGTTTATATGATTGCGAGTGGGGTACTTGTGGTATTGTCTACACAAATAAGACGGTCTTCATAAAACATGTTGCCGAAATTCACACGAAGGTTATTCAAGGCTTTTTCTGGTGACTGTCTTTTGCTTCCAGTGAATCAGTCTGTCTCACTGTGTGCCACTCTTTCTATTCTAGTTCACCAACGATTTTTGCTGTAAATGGAGGAGCTGCTGTAGAACTGATCCGTTTCTGTCCAAGCATGATTTGTTGCTTCACGTCAGAATGCACACCGGAGAGCGGCCTAACATATGTCATGTAAGTTATGCCATGCAATAAGGAATATTTACTGTTTTTGCCGATCTCTCAGACTTTTTGGTGACAATTTAAAAATTCGTTATTTTTCCATACAAGAGTTTTTTCTCTTTTTTCTGTTGTTCTTTGTTGGTCACGATGAATATATTATTTTCACAATTATAAATGATTAAAATTTTTTATTTTTCAGAAGCGTTCAGTGGAAAAATTCCTTAGTTTTAGAATTCTACATTTTTTAGTTTCCTGGATGTACAAAAAGTTACACAAGGTTAGAGAACTTGAAGACTCATTTGAGAACTCACACGGGCGAAAGACCATTTCACTGCAAGCATGCCGGTTGTAACAAGGCGTTCACCAATGCATCAGATTGTGCGAAGCACGAAACGCGAACTCACTCCGATGCTGTAAGCTTTTGCTGCGACATTAATTGTTGACATCAATTTCTCTAACAATTTAGGTTTGTTTAAGCAAAGACTTTTCTTAAATATCCACTTTTTTCAGAAGCCCTATCACTGTTGCATTGATGGTTGTAATAAAGCGTACACGGACCCTTCTTCATTAAGAAAGCATATCAAACGACATCACGGTGACGAGGTTTATGAAAGTTTGAAGAAGAACAAGACACCTTACCGTCGTCGGAGAAGAAACGTCAAGTGTGTCAGTGATTTGGAAAATAATAGTCTTTCTGTCTCATCACCTGTGTATCTTGACCAGAAACCTGTACTGAGTGATATATTGAACTTCTCTCAAAGTAGTACGGGGTTAGTTCTTTCATCTTTTAGAGGAAATTTTGGTTGTCACTGTCATAGATTTGTTGAACGGTTAATGAGGGTAGCAGCATCTTCAGATCTTCTGCTGGCTCTCCTTGTGCGTGCAGGAATAATGCTTGCGATGTCAATGGGTCAAATGCTGAGAGTTTTTCATCATTCTATCCATACCAGCAAGCTACAAACTTCTACCAGCCGGTCTTTCCATTTGCAGCAACTCAAGGGCTTCTGAATGGCTTCGGCGCGAACGATTACACTCCACTAAATTCGGCCCCGATGTCACTACAGCAACAAGGCGGTTATTGCGCTTTCGGTTCAAACGAAGGCCTCTATTCGATAAGTCGCTATCAGAGTCAATATTGTGATCCGCAGTGTCAGAACCAGGAATATGAATTTACTTACTATTAGAGGAGGATACTTTGAAGAAGTGATTAAAAAATTACTTTTTCTAACGCTTTTGCGGACCAGCCAGACTTCAGCTTTCATTCAATCATCTGCAGTTATTCACTTTATGACTTGAATTAGCACTATTCTTATTAGCGCTATCCTTCATCATATATGAAGTATTATCCCTAGTCGTGTATACAGTTATTTAAACCTGATGTTTATAACTCATATGTTGCAATTATTTCGACGTATTTTTTGCTACTGACATTAGAACGGCTTGGTTGCTGTTTTTGCAGAATTGGTAAAACTGCATTATTTTTGTCACTCTCATACCTGTAAATAAAGTTGTTGACCAGGTTAATGGGAGTGTGACGAGGCGTTGTTGTCAAGTAAATGTCACATTAACAACTTGATATAATGGTATAAGAGTAGTTCATAGCTATGCAATACAGTAAAATATATGGTTCTTTGTGGTGATGCAGTGTTCGTTGTCCATACTTGATATAATGGTATAAGAGTAGTTCATAGCTATGCAATACAGTAAAATATATGGTTCTTTGTGGTGATGCAGTGTTCGTTGTCCATAGCGCCATCCTTTGCTCAATTCTGCAAATTCGCAGATGATGATAGGCGCAAGAGTACGGCCGTACAGCCACTGGATGCTTTTTCTGAGTGGTTTGAAGTCAGTTGGTTGGATCTATCTTGATTTGCTGCAAAAGTTTCATTTGATATTTTAAGGTTGGTTAATACTTTAGCTTTTAAAATTGGACATGGGGTTGGTAAAGTAATAAACAAGGAGGTTTTCACTTAGCGCTTGCAGGTTGTAAAAACCATTTAAGATAGTGTTTTGAGTTTTGCAAGGGGAGGATTTAAATTTACAACTGGAACTACTAATTTGTACAAAGAGGTGTAGGTAACAGTTGTTGAGCTCTGCAATATGTACATCATTGTTGGAGGAATAAGTTATGTGCAAACAGAGAAGTCATGTGTGATAAGAAGCACCAATACAAGTCGGTGACACATCAAATGATTTTACAGCAGTAAGAAAAAGTTTGTCTATTGATTTGAAAGTTCCGCTTTTGTGTATTATTTGATTAATTAGAGCTTAATGCATCGGTAAGTGTGTGTCTCAGTTGTCTGCCGCTTGCCAATCAATTCATTGCTGTTTCGGCTTGAAAATACTTTGACTACTACGCTTCGTTTTCAGTTTTTTTCTTGCCACTTCTTCATTGTTTGTGTGGCTCAACCTTTACTAGACAAGGCTCGAAACACTTGAAAAATTTGGTGAGGATATGGACCATGTCAGTGCCGAAAATTCTTTATTATTGGTGTCGAAATGCCAAGAAATTAACTCTGCCGTACTGACAATTTTAACGCTTCCTAGTTTACTGTATTGACCTTTATTGTCGTTTAAAGACATCTGTTTACATTATAGCCTAATTAAAAAAATAGCTTTCGTTGGAATTATATTTCAGATCCATTACTCCTCAAAATTGAAACCCTGTCTTTGTTGTATGAAAATTTTGAACTAAAAATACAAAGTAGTTCTGGCACAGTGGAAATCGCAAATTAAACAACTCGAAAACAACCTCTTAAGACCATACGTAAAATATTTGACGCTTAAAAGCCGTAATTTAGCAGCGTGGCAAGTTAAGCCATCTGCATAACAATAAAGTGTTTTTTTTTTCTAAGAACAGTTCAAATGGTTTTTTGTTTCTGAAAAAGGGTGCTAAGTAGCTTTTGTTTTTTCCTCGTTTTCTCTGTCATATAATCGTTCCAGCTAAAAGTTCCTGGTCAAGTCGCATCAATAAAAGGTAGTAGAAAACTGTGACAGAGTTATGTTTGTTCCTTTAATTGAAGTAACTGAAGATAGGTATCCTGCACGAATAAAACGCGAGCCATACAGCTGGTAAGAGGAGAATGAAAAATGATTACGAAATGATTACGAAATCTTTCAAAATAGTGAAGGTTTGTGTTATGAATACTTGACTCACAAAAAGCAAGCTTTTGTGGCCTTAGACTTTTCGCAAACGGAAAGGAAGTCAAAGCGAAACAGCGTAGAGGTCAATTGACTGGTGATGGCGAAACACCGCGAAACAAAGAATGGGTGTATCCTGCTGCAAATTCCTGATTGAAAAAAATTCCAGTTGAAACAACGAGTTTTTGGAAGAAAAACTGTTTTTGAGTAAATATTCGAGGTTGAAAGAAATGAGAGATTAAAGCAGATTATCTTAACTACCT
The DNA here is from genome assembly GCA_900576705.1 of Enterobius vermicularis. Lineage (NCBI taxonomy): Eukaryota > Metazoa > Nematoda > Chromadorea > Rhabditida > Oxyuridae > Enterobius > Enterobius vermicularis. The sequence goes on from UXUI01008873.1 coordinate 13,639, forward strand.
GCAGTTACTATCTTTTTTTTGGCTTTTCGGGGCTAAAATTTAAAGTTTGATTAAATAGTGCTAGTCGCGGAAAGTAAACATTGATTTCATCGCTGAAAGTGTTAAGGTAGATGAGAATACCGATCTACAATAACCTCAAGAATCTACCATTTAGTTCTGAGCTACGAAACCACTCTGTCGTAAAAAGAAAGCATGTTAGCTAAAGAAGACTGTTCTGGCAGACCAAAGAAATGAGGCGTTATTAGACTTTAGGAGCTCAGATCATTTCACAACTGCTTTCATATCTGCAAAGTCTGAGTTAATTAAATCATCATTCCCAGGTTTTACATTACACACAACCTCGTTCTTTTTAGCTATTTTGTCTATGCAGCACATGTTTCAGCAAAAGTTCAATGTCAGCTATTAAGCTTAGAGAAACCCTAAATAAAGCTTTGTAAAAACTATAGGTGCCGTCAAGTTAACAAATTAGAGTAAAACGCATAATTTTTAAAAAAAGGAAATTTGCTGAAATCGCGGAAGAAGTCTGCTTTTTTATATGCTTTTCTAGATTTATTTTCTGTTTAAAAAGTGTTGGTTGTATAAAGTGTTGAAAACAATTTTTTAAGAAGTAAGTTTGCTTTCAATAACGTTTGAAGTAGAAAAATTTCATTAATTTTTAAAACTTGTAAAACGGGGAGAAGGTCTTTTGATGGTTAAATAATTTGTACATTTGTTTATTAATGTACAAAATTTTTTGATCTGAAAAGAAGAACAAGAGTCTGCTACCAAACATTATGTCTACAGCAGATGAATAAAGGAATATGTCTTTAGAAGCTTTAATTTTTTTTACGATGAAGTTCGACGTTTCTAAACACTTTCATCCTTATCAGATAGTAACCAGTAACCAAAAAATTGCAAAAATAAGGGCCTCTCTAATGAACAGAACCTTAATTCCAACTTGATTTCTTGTGATTTTGATAAATTTGGAGATAACAGTGACATTTTTGTTTGTAAAAGATAAATTATTTTTACGGAATTTTTCGGATTCATTTTTTGTGTTTTCGATGAACTGTGCAAACCTAAAACATTTTTTGGCAAGTAACTATATTTCCAAAATAGAATAGAAAAAACAGAGAAAGAACTTTGAACCTGTCGAAGTACTGGAAAAAATAAATTCACTGAACAGATACCAAGAAAACTGCGTCATCTAAACTTGTATCAGCATCTCATTTTGCACAAAGAAGAAGAATAAAGGAAATCCCATAAGCTTGTAAAAAAAACATGAAATTCAAGCGAGAAAAAAGACATTGTTTAGCATTTGAGGACTTGGCTAAGCTTCATTATGGACGCCCAGTGGATTCAGCGGTATGCACCGAATGACAGTGATCAAAAATTGGCGACTTGTTCCCTCACGGTCAGCATTTAGCGCTTCCTGAAAAAGAGTGCTGTTGCAGGTAATATAAAAATCTATATTGCTTTTTAACATTGTAAATTAAAAGTTCATTTGAAAATTTGTGGTAGATACATGAAGCACCTTTTAAAAAGATTGTTGTCAAAGACCGAATAGTGAGAACTATGATCCGAAGTACATTAATAAATAGTTTTGACACTGTTACTGCGTTCTTATTAGAAAACAGTTAGTTACCAAATTTAACTCTTGTATTTGCTTTAATTCTTATTCATATTTTAAAGAGAATTTTCTTTTACAATAAAAAACTTGGAAGTTACCGGTGGCAAAGAGTTTACAGTTTCGATAAGAAACCAACGATTATCAGGTGTTCGAACAGCGTAAAAGTTTCGATTCTAAAATAATTTTGTTTAATAGTGACTGTTTGAAGTACCTTATTACATATATTTCTTACTATCAGCAAAATACTGCTCTCAAGAAATTAACTTATAAAACAATTTGAAGTTCATCATAAGTGATCAAAGACTGGTTGTCCTAAGCAATAAATTTTTTGACAAATACAACCGAATGAATCTAACAAAAAATCGATCACTTCATTTTTTGCTCAATTTTAGCAGTAAGTAGAAGAACAAAGTTAGTGCTGTTAGAATCCACGTTTATTGTTTAACTAAGAATCAAAAAATTTCAGGGTTAGATTGTTAACTTTTAATTTTGCTTATATTTATCAGATAACTTTTACACTTACCGATAAGGACGTTGCTGGAAGTGTTGAAAATAAAATTTTCTTTGAATTTCCGTAAGTCATTTTTTTCTAAAATAGAAAAGAATAAATAAGAAGTGATAACTAGCCGTCAGTGCCAAAAATTAAAACGTTAAAGTAGGTTTTCAGCGATAAAGAAAAACTGCTAAGTTTGTTAACATAACCTCTGTCAGTAATAACATTTATCTCTGAAAAATGTTTATAAATCTCCCCAGTTCTTTTTTTTTCAAATTTTCTAAGTCATTTCTAGCAAAGCAACAACTACAGTAAACATCTTATCTGAGAATTTTTAAGTTGAATAGTAGTGAGATTGGTGTAAAGGAAAAAGTTTTGGTTTAGACTAACTTGGTTATCACTCATCAGTTGTAAAGCAATTTTTTAAAAAGAACCAATAAAATCTGACCATATTATTTTCTACCAAAAATTAAATATATTTAACCAAGATATAAATAAAAAACAAAAAACAACTGTGCAGAAAAAATTTTACTATAGTAATCAACTTTTCGAAATAATGAAGTAAAGAAATTAGTAGAAGAAAACTAATTTTGTAATTGGTCAACTAAAGCATACTGTGTCGCTAATCATATATACGGCCGTTTGATTAGTGGATGGAAAAAGTTTGGGTGGCCAGCTGTGTCTATGCCAGCAACCAATCACCGAACGCGCGGTTTTTATGCGCGGTTTCACGGCAGTCATCGAAACGCCAATACGTCTGGATTGCTGGACAACTGGATATATCGGAGGGGCTAAAAGTTACGTTATAAGAGAAGTAAGTTACTGTTAATGACTGGTATTTTATTTCTTTTTAAATATAACTCAGAAATGGCTTAGGAATAATTTTTTTGTAATATTCATTAACTCGAGAAAATTTTAAAATTCAAATAAATACAGTTTAATAAGAAAACAATCAAAAAAAAAAAAGATCTATTTAACTGTTTGAAGGCTGAGCTGCAATTTTTTTCTGGAAAGTTATATGCGCACTCAGCTTTTATTTATTTATTTATTTATTTTGGAGCGGAAGGGGGTGCTCAAATAACTGTATTAGGTTGAGGTAATCTGTGTAGGTTAGAGGAAAATCTAAACTTCTGAACAAGTTTCTGTTGAATTATTAACCAATTAAGCTGAAGTTTTTAATCGCCAATCACATCAGTATAACTAAACCAAATTATTTGCTGTTCGACGGCGAATGAGAAATGCACTAAAATTTTTCAGTAATTTTGAAGCTAAATTGTGAAAAAATGATACTAATATTCCCAAAATTTTAAGAAGAAATGCTTTTGACAGCACTTTCTAAAAAATGTTAAAATTTTTTCATTGTCCTAAACCAGAGTCAAAACTTGCTCTTTTGTCGTTCAGTGTTAGATTTAGAATTTCTCCAAAGAAGCTTATGTTAATCTATACAAAATTCTTCTTGAAAGTTAAAGAAATTAAGAGTTCACGAGGAAACCTGCAACATGTTTTTTAATCTAATTTTTACAGTTTATGATTTGACTCTTTGCTGCATAAGCTTAATTCAGTCTTGCCTGATATATTATACTCTACCAAACTAGGCTGCTTTTTGGTTCTTGATAAGACTGTAAGCACTGAAATGCCAAATATAAACTTTTTGATTTGGCGTTTTTATTTTGTCTTCTTCGTTTATCTGTAGAAGTGGCTTATAAAGAAAGAAAAAGGATTTTAAGATAAATTTTTTACCTGTTGTGAAAGCTTTTATTCTAATTTTTTATGAGACAAATAGAAAAAGCCGTTGCTTTGAAAAAGGTTGCAAAAACAAAGAAAAAAAGACGAACTCAAAAGAAACTTGTATTTGAACAACATAGGAGGCTTAGATACAACGATTAACTACTGAAAAGTGCATAAAAAGAATAGATGGCTGTGAGGAGATTTGAGAATTAAAAATCTTAGTAGCTGGTGAAAACTGGCATTAGAGCTATAATCGCTAAAAAATGGTTCTACCTTATTAGCTTATAAAAAATCAATAGTTTGAGTAAAGTTAAGAAAATTGAAAGATGCCAACAAAAAAAAAATTTAGACTACAAAGAACATCGATTAGAATCATAAAGCACAAAAAACAACCGAAGTCACACAATCAGAAAAGCCAGTTTTTGTTAGGCAAAACAACGAACCACAAATCTTACTGGACATAGCAAAAGTTTTAAAATGTTTAGTAAATGATATTTTTTCATGTTTTTTACTTACACAATTTATTGCCAAATGATAACTGTTTTCCCCTGATTTGTTTCTTCATTCTTTGCTGCAACAGTTCTACTGGTTTTGTGCGTGCCTTGTTTCTTAGTTTGGGGGTTGGTGCTGATGAACTGTCTTTGTTATTTTTATGGGAATTAAAATGAGTTTGATGAAAATGAATTTTTAGGTGTTTAGGGGTAGTAAATGAGATATCTGAGAAATCCATTTTGGAGGAATTTATAAAATTAGTTTTCTGTAAACTAAAGATTTCGTTTTTCAAGATAGTGGTTTTCTAAAGTTTCGTCTGGTATACAACAACAAGTTTAGTGAACAGTGTAGGTTATTCTAAAAAACAAACTTCTGTTGTTATTCTATATTTTCCACTCACAGTCCTTCATTTCGTTGTTCAATTTTAACTATTGGTTCTTTTACTTATACATTGGTAATAATTATTTTATATTTATTGCTTGAGATAAGCAATCTGATAAATTGATCGATATTTTATTAATTTTACTTAACTTACGTGTCATTTTTTGCCTGCAAAAAAAAATATATGATAATTTTAGTTACTTCGTGAAGAATGCACAAAATTTTTTCTGCAAGAACTTTGTAGTTGTGAATATAAAAAAAAAAAGAAAGAAACGGTTGAAAAGACCCGTAAAACTACTAACTTAAAACGTTTTCTGTTAGAAGTTTGACTTACAAGTCAATAGGGTGAGCAGTATAACGAGCGAAAGAAATTCCGTAATATTTATTTAATGTTTAATACTTTAAATTTTATTAACAATTTATATTTTTACTGGAATGAAACAGTATTTCTTTCCTTGCTATAGTTCACTTTCTAATATTAGCAATTGCTTTACTGAGTTCACAAGCCTAAATTTCTTTCGCTATTAAAAAAGTGAAATCAAGATTTTTTTCTTCAACCAGATGTGGTAACAAAGTAAAAATTTTGCTCAAAATTTGAGTGTATGATTGCTTTAAAAAATGACAGGTGATAAGAAAACGTGTATTCAATCAATAGTATAATAAAAGAAATGAAAAATGTCAAACAGGAAACAGAAACATGTTGTCGAAGAGAAGGAAATTTAGATGAAAAATAATGAAATAGTTTGTCTTCTGTATATTTACAGCTTCATTTACCAATGCATTATTTAGGATCTCGACTGGTGTCAGTTGTGGAAAAGCTTCCCGTCTGATTGAGCAGACACTGGTGTCTTCACATCAGTACACGGTTTTGGTTACTTGAAGTGGCTCATAATCATTCATTTCAACAAACTACGTGAATCATTTTTGTAACAGAAAGTGTAAGAAATTATGCAAGGAAAAAACCACTTTACAGATCAAAAATAACTGTAGAAGGATAACAACAAAAGTTTTCGTTTTTTGTTTCTCTCATTTAAAACTATACATTCACGCAGTAATTTGATAATATCATTTTTGACTTTTACGGTTAATTAAATCAATCAAATCTTATGACGTTAAAATTTTTACAGTTTTTTTTCCAAATAACTTTTTGAATTCCTTTTGGCAACTATACTTCACTAAAAATCCTTCAGTGACAAGGTTATTTATACTACTGCTTATTCTGTAACATTTAATTTTTTAAAATTATTTGGTTTTGTTTCATCAAATTTTACAGTTCTTTTGTTTTCAAAGATTAGTCTCATAAGTTGCCTTCAAAAGTCTTACTGTTGCACTGGGTGGTAAAAATGATTCTATTATTGTAATACTGCCAGTCAGCACTTTTGAATTAATGGTCGTGGTTGTTTTCACCTGCTATACTCTCATTTTTAGTTTTTTCTGTTAATACGCAATACGATTTACTTCATGCACACGATATTTGTTGCTATTCTGTTACCAAGACAGCTGATGATAGCTGTTAATATCATCTCTAACTTATTCATTGTTGCATGCATGTATATATGTCACATTTATTTAGTTACTCTCAGCAAAAATTATCAAAAAATAAGATCTTCAACAATAGGAACTATCTTTGGAAATATAGAAGACAAAGATGAAGGGGAAGCGGAACAAAAAGCAGTTGCAGTTTGGTCAGATCGGCACCACTTACTGGCAATCATCTAGTTGCTCTTACTGCTTCTGATTCTTACTTGTGAGGCGATCGGGCGCAGATAGGCGCAGAGGTGACTTGTCTTTGGTCAGAGCATTCATTAGTTTAAAATGATCTCAACGGGCGGTGGTACCCCAGTATCTGAGTTATCATCCAAAAGTTTCAAGGTGACATAAAATTTTTGTAGAAGAGAAGAAAGTAAAAAAAGTAGTAATTTTTTCAACTTGTAAGTGTAGGAGACTGTTTTTGTCCTTTTCTTACTGATTTTAATAACTCTACTATTATAGTCTTCCTTCGTGATTGCATAAAAGCACTTCAAAATTGACAAGTAGCATAAGGAAAAAAATTTTCTTGCAAGAAGTTAGAAAAATAACTAATTAATGCTGTAAAAAATTTGACGCTGCTTTTAAACTGCCCTCCTGAAGCTGTTTTTTTGGCTACTTCGGCTTTTTTATTGCTCATTTCTTTAGAAATATTTTTTTTTAAAACAATTAACCATAACTGATCAATCATCTTTGACAGCAGTCATCAACTCAGGTTTAAATTTTTACAGGGACGTAAAGGGCTTCAAGAGTGTTTGTAGTTCGAAACTGTGATAATGTCGTTACTTCTGATTACTTCTTCTAATTCCACTTTCATACACCTCAAATTCTACTGTTTCGTTTACTTTTGTTTGCTGTGCTTTTTAGAAAACAGTTTACAAAGATTCTATTTATTTTGGTCTAGCAACACTTTAAAATATAGAGACTCACTCGAGTACATATTTTGTTTAGCTAAGATGTACAATGCTACAACGGTGCGTCTAAGATCAAAGATGAGGATCTTTTACATTTAGAGTACTGAACGTAATAAACGCAATATTAGAGGTTTCTTTGGCACAACTAACGGTTCTAAACTTCTCTTATAGACAGGAAATGTTTTTAAAGCGTAAAACCAGTAGTATAAACAGAAAAGAAAAAAACATTATTTTTTTCCATGTTCCAAAGAATGCATATAATAAGTACTTTGAATCGTTTGAAGTACTTTCAATCAATCTTTATAGATGCTGTTGCTCACCTGCTAATTACAGCAGTTTAACGCGCATATTTAAAAAGCATTTCTAGCCATATACAGCTGTAAGGCCATTTGATAATTCCTTCTTTTTTCTTGCTTTCTTTTTTTATCCATTTCATAATTCGCCTATTTTTCTCCATGTATTCAAGTTTCCTTACTCATAATTCCAACCGTAAAAAATTTAGTAATGTTGGCGTTAGCAATTAATGTTGATAAAGAGGTATGGTTTGTTGAAAACTTGTCAGCGAACGTATTGACGCCACTATTGAAAGACGGCTGCTATATACGGCAAAATCAGTGTAATCTATCATACATTAAAACTTTTATCTTTTCTTTTTTTTTTTTT